>JAQQZZ010133236.1:0-13646 GCA_030265115.1 Mopalia vespertina | reverse complement strand
CCTCTTTAATGGATAATAACTAGAGTTATGATCGGGTTAGGAACATCAGAATTTTTGTATTGCATTTGACAGAAAAACTTAAACTTATGTAGAAAACACGGTTTTTGGGTGGTCTTGTCCTTTAACAAAAATACATACTTTGGCGAAAACCTACTGCCTTGGGAGCAAATCATCCTCAAATTTGCTGATCAACTGTGTCGTTTAGTTGTGTCGTTTATCGACGTACTCAAGAGTATTTCACTCATATGACGGGGGTGCGCAACGGCAATGAACAGCCAAACTAAAACAACAATAGCATATGCAGTGTTTGTTGGCTTTGTTTGAAAATGAATGTTCCTCCAGTGCCAAACTAAGACCACGTGACTGCGCTCGAAACATACGGAAATTTGCTGGAGTGAATCGTCAAGTATATATATTTCTAAAAATTAATAACACTAGTGTCGAATAATTAAAACCGCTGAATCATCTCATGTTCTACATAAACTCCTAGAGAAAAGTTTCTAAATAGATCTTAATCTCGAGTTGTTATCGATAACCTAAAGACGTTTCGAGAGAAGGTAATGACCATGTACATGGTATAAAAAAATGTGATAAATATGTTGCAAACACGATGTTCTGTATATTTTTTAGAATATATCAGGGACAATGTATATTACATCCCAGAAATGTCAAACCTCAAAAGGGTATTTCAAAGAAATAAAAATTAACCAATGATTATGTCCGCTAAGGTTTGTTTGTTTGATTGGGGTTTAACGTCGTACTCAAGGAAATTTCCCTTATATGACGACGGGTTGTCCACTTCACACTGTTCCTTGTCTCATTACGGTGGAAAACTGAGAGGAAACCTCGTTAAAACCACCCCCGCGATTGCCGGAGCCACATCGTGTGACTCACTCATATACCGGATGGTCGACATACGGACTCGATCCCGTGAACGGTGAAGTGGAGTAGGGTTAGTAAGCGCACACGCTATACCACTAAGCCACGGCCGCGGGGCCTGTCCGCTAAGGAGAATGAGAGTTGTACAATTCAGGGGGATGCTTTGCCCAAATCAATTAGACCCTTGAGATTTCTGTTTCTCGTGTACAACAAAATTAGTCTATACCTACGAATAGGTTCTGAATTTATAAATAATTTAAGAAAAAGAAACTGATAAGTGTTTGGCTGTAACGTGAAGCTGGAAGGCTTTGTCTACTGTTTATGGGAATCAAGAGCTCAGATGGCTATCGCGGGTTGATTTTAGTATATGGATAGATAAAGATGTCTGAGTTGGGCTTAATTATAAATTATTAGCTTGCATTATTTAACGTTGCTTAAAATATCCTGGTTTATTAAGCTATTTGCGAGGATTATATACAACAATTGATCTATCTCAGATTAGTAAGTCTACGTATTTGTATATAAATCAACGTAGGTAGAGTCGATAGCGTGCTTGTCATTCTAGCCGAAAGCCCCGGGTTTGTCACTCGGTGGAGATGTTCAAGAGTTGTTTTTTTGCTTCTTTTTCTGAAGAGTATCTGCTAAAATAACGTTTTTTTTTTATTGATTGATTGATTTATTGATTTATTTATTGATTGATTGATTGATTTGGGGTGCAAAGTCATTCTTTAGGTAAATTTACTCATATGACGGCATCCCAGCTCACTGAGTGAAGAGAACCAGATTAGACACCCCTGTCAACAAACAAGGGTAACACAGGAGAACAAAACAGGACAAGCACAGGAAGCAATACGAATGTACAGTAAACAACAGGTCGGTTTCATGTTGCCCCTATAAGCTTCGAGAGTACCAGGGCAACAAGAAGCTCCATCCCTGCACTTCGCATAATTAAACTCGTGGGTGGCTTTACAGACCCGTATGTAGACATGCGCAATGGTAACTATCTCTCCTCCCACACACTTCTTATTTTTGTCTCACAGAATTATAATTTTGGAGGTAAACTTGAATTCTTTTACCCGATCCACAAAACCGACCTTTGTTACATAGCCCCTTTTAGAATTGGAAAATGTCTTGGAGTCGTCCGTAACTTGACAGTTGCAATCATAGAGCAAGAGTTCCTAATGGATTGCTCAAGCATATCAATACTGTCAGCTTTGGAGGAACATTATACTTCCACAAATCTTTTAGATTTGTTTGTTTGTTTGATTAGGTTTTAGCATTGTAATTAAGGGTATTTCACTAATATGACGACAGAATGTTCACTTTTCACATTGCCGTATTTAAATACGGTTTAAAAACCGAAAGGAAACCTCGCAAAACCATCCGCCCTCGGTCGATCCTAATAAGAGCAAAACGAATCCATTCTATTAACAATTGTCAACTTTCTTTCATTTTCTTGTCATATACATCTTTCTGATCTGATGAGTTATCCACATTTATAACGACAACAAATTCGAATTACGCTAACTGGCTTTAGATTTATTGGCAATTAGCCAGAAATTTACTAAGATAATTAACGTCCCATAAGTCTTATTTCCAACATTAACACGTATTTTTGAGAAGCTTATTTTCTTATAAATCTTCGAAGGAAATCAATAATTGGGCAGTTTCTTTTCTCGTATCCGGATACATATAATACAAATATACAGTCCGGAAAAGTCCGCAGTGGCTGAACACCTATCCCTTCACCCGAATCACTCCGTCCTATGGGACAATGTCAACATTATTTCTGCCAACACAAACAATTGGAAGAAACGTATGCTACGCGAGGCGCTAGCCATTCAAAATCTGAAACCTGAATTGAACAGAGACGAAGGACATCCATTACCCAAATTATGGACTGGGCTAAAACAAATTAAGAAAAATGATGCTTATGTATTTCAAGTGCTGCTTGACAATTGACTAAGTAATTTCTTAACTTTAAGAAATACTTGAAGTGAGTTTATGAATATGGGCCCAGTTGATAACAAATCTTACCATAGATTCTCTCCTGAGAGCAGCATACATTTTAGCCACTTTATCCTGGTCCATCTGGTGTAGTTTAGGGTGTGCCTTCTCCTTCGCATAGATTATATATTTCCTCAGGAGATCTTGAGGGATGGGTTCCAGATTTGTAGTATTAGTAAGAGTTTCCTAAAATAACAAAAATAGTTACACCATAATTTTACACAGATTTAACTTTATCATCAAACTGTTTAATATTTTCCTGCTTAAAGGTAGCATCTTTAGAATTACTATTATACACACTCCTGAAGAAAAATTTCCAGGAATTCCAGACAGAACTCTTCCTAAATACATCATTGCCTATACTTATCCTTCCCAGGAGACATTTCTATATCTCCCTAATATTTTCTCCCCAGAAAACAACATTTCCATAATCCCTAATATTGCCTCCCCAAATACATTCCCATAATCCCTAATATTTCCTCCCCAGAAGACAACATTCCCATAATCCCTAATATTTCCTCCCCAAATACAACATTCCCATAATCCGTAATATTTCCTCCCCAGAAGACAACATTCCCATAATTCCTAATATTTTCTCCCCAGAAGACAACATTCACATAATCCCTAATATTTCCTCCCCAAACACAAAATTCCCATAATCCCTTATATTTCCTCCCCAAATACAAAATTACTATAATCCCTAATATTTCCTTCTCATTTCTCTAATTTGTGATACTGCCTTTCCTTAAGACAACATTCCCCTTCCTTAAGACGACATTCCCCTTCCTGAATACATTCACCTCCCTTAAGACGACATTCCCCTTCCTTAAGACGACATTTCCTTAAGACGACATTCCCCTTCCTTAAGACGACATTCCTCTTCCTTAAGACGACATTCCCCTTCCTTAAGATAACATTGCCCTTCAGATAACATTGCCCTTCCTTAAGATAACATTGCGTTTCCTTGATAACATTGCCCTTCCTGAAGACAATGTTGACCATACCTCTTCTTCCATGCCATCATCGGTCGCATTAGGATGGTGTTTCATGTGACTTCCCACAACAAATCTAGCTAATCGCTCATCCTGAGGAACAGATAGAGAAAAACTTCACTTTAACAAGAAAGGTTTTGTGAAATAGACACCATTTGAATAATAACATAAGCATCAAAAACATGCACACAAATTTTTATTAAAAAGTATGTTGATTTATTGTAAATTTTAACTTCTGATAAAAAATTGGGTGAACAACAAAAAAGGAAAAAAGTAGAAAAGCAAAGGAGAATACAAATCACAAAATGCTAAAAATACTTTTGCCAAAATTAAATTATAACGGATGGACTGGTGTTTTACACGGCATCATTTATACCAAATACAAAATGAATTTAGTGAAGACATGTATATATATATATATGACTAACCTGTACAGGATCCACTGTATCTCTAACCACACAGAGTATATCAAAACGAGACAAAATCGGCTCGGTTAAATCCACCTGTTAGATGAGGAAAGATATAACACATCTTAATTATCGTGGATTGTTTGATTGGGGTTTAACACTATATTTAAGGTTGGGTCTACTGGGCAGAAAGCAAATTTGTGTACATGTAGCATACCAAGAAATGGCTACCAAGTCTCAAATAAGTTAAAAAAAGAAGTAATAAACTTTAAAGAACAATTCTTAAATATATTTAAGTCCATCTTTTAACACTCAAGTTCAATCACAGTGAGCTCATTTTGAGTATTGCATACAACATGTACATGTTCTTTTAAGGTCATAAGACATTACCTTAAAAAAAAACAAGCTTACATTTTCTGAGAAGGTCAAAGAAGGGTCATATCGTCCTCCAATGGGATTAGCCGCAGCGAGCACTGCACACCGAGCCTGTAATGATGTGACAATACCCGCTTTGGAAATGGATATACTTTGTTGTTCCATAGCTTCGTGAATACTCGTTCTATCTGCATCATTCATCTGAAATGGAAAGCAATATGTATAAGACATAATGAAAGGCTACAGATAACTCAGTTAAAGGTTTCCACAGTAAATAATAGTGGTAAGTAATGCTGAATGGTCCACACCATCAGCTGGGGGTGAATGTATCGATCTTGAATTTCATATCATTTACACACATGGAAAATTATGCCAGCATCCAAACTAGATTAAATGAAATAATATATCTTTAGGAGAAACTTTGAAAATAATGTATGAGCCTTGTGTAGGGTATGGAAAGAAATTTCTGATCAAGATGTGAAATGTTTCCATAATGCTAGAAAGTTAATTTTCCTCCAGTGCTAAGTTAAGACAGCATTGCTACTCTACAAACTACATGTACCCTTAGCCCGAGGGCCATTATCTTCGTCAAATGTAGATAAAGACAATTTTGCCTGCCTCCACTGTGATTCAAACTCCGGTATATGGCTCGCAGGGCCAGTGCTCTACACCGTCCTGAGTACTTTATCCCAGTGACAGTTTCTTAAAGTAAAGCACAATAAAGTAACTATAATGAGCAGCAACCCACCTTATCAAACTCGTCAATCAGACAGATTCCCTTATCAGCCAGTACCAGGGCTCCAGCTTCTAGAGTCCACTCCTTAGAGATTGGGTTCCGCTGAACATAGGCTGTCAGACCCACAGCTGAGGCTCCTTGGCCTGTCGTAAACACCACACGATGAGCTGTCTTTTCCACGTATTTTAGAAACTGTGACTTAGCTGTACCCGGGTCACCACAACACAAGACATTCAGATCCCCTCTCACTTTGTGCTTGCCTCCAGGGTTCTTTGGCTCCCCTCCGAACATTGCCAACGCAAGTGCTCGTTTAATATCGTCATGTCCATACACAGACGGGGCGATACTGGCGAAAATCCTTTCCCCTATTCGTTCATCCTTTGACAAAGCAACAATGGCTTTCATATCTTCGTCTGTTAAGCTATTTGCAGCTAATTTGTCGTCTTTCTTTGTGATGAAGTTGGCCTGAATGACTGTGGCAAAGACCGGGAAACCGTTGGCTGTGTTTAGAGAGCCATCGTAATTGTTGTGGTAAATACCTGTCAATTCCTACAACCAATAATACCTTCAATTATTTGAGGCATACAAGGGTCATAAAACAAAGTATAGGAGTTTATTTTCTCACAAAGAGTTTTTTGCCATTATGAAAAATTACTTTTACCATATGATATTTATATGATTTTGTTTTGTCAGGGATAACCATCATACTCAAGGGTTAAATATAATAAATATGATAGAGAACTGGAAGGAAACACCGTAAACACCAAATCCCCCCAACTGATGGAGCCAAATCATGTCTCCTCATATCCCTCATGGTTGACAGATGGGCTCTAACCCATGGCAATACATCACAGTAGGATTAGTAAGCAGACATACTAACCACTATGCCACCCTTGACATCACTGGTAAATATAAGACAGGACAATTTGCAAACTGTAGACCCAAGAATATTTGTTTAATTGATTGGGGTGAAAGGTTATAATGAATGGCATCTCAGTATATGAAGAGAGATTGTCCACGTCTTAATCAGCTTTACTTTTGTTTGTTTGTTTGATTGGGGTTTAACGTCATATTTAAGGTTATTTCACTCACATGACAGCGTGCCAGCCCAATGGGTGAAGAAAATCACCCCCCGACTCCTCTGGCAACATACAAAAACATCAAACATATCCGTTTCCTGTTACTCTTTAGCTCAGAAAGCACTAGGGCAACAGGAAGCTCCCTCCAACCACCCGCCAGCTTTACTTAATCTAGTGGAAAACCTGGCTTGCACCTTCCCCATATACTGGAAGTCCACTGAGCCACTCGAAAAAGTAATTTATTCAAAGTTACTGGATGGAAGGGAAGGCTCAACTCTGCTGGTGAGGGGGTGTGTACCCTTGTTTAGCAGTAGTTTGACTAAGACTATGGAAAAGGCAATTTATTGACATAAATTTGGACATTTAAGTTGGGAATGCAGCCCATGTTTTCTGGCACCAAAATCGACTACAGAAACTTCCTCGAATTATAGGATGATGGTGGAATTATAACACTACAACAGCAACACCAACTATAATGTGAAGTGTCAAAAAAGTGCTCAGACAAATGACCGCACAAACACCTAAACATAGAATAACATTAGCCAGTGGATGTTATTTGTAGTTTAACATAATCCATCAGCCTTACCAGTTCATCTCCAGGCTTACACATGTCCACCAAGTCATCCAATAAAATAGCATCCTTTGATCTGGGCAGACGACCAGCAGGTACTTTCCCGGGACTTTCTTGGATTGTGATCCGCTGATAGTTCTTGTAGATTGTCTGTAAAACAACAAAACATGGGGAAATTTTACTTTTAATTAACTTTCACATATGTTTTTTGTTATTGTTTACAAACTATTTTCCTTTAAATTTTGAAAGAAAATAATAATAAATTAATTAAAAAAATAAAAATAGGCTTCATTGGAATCTCTAAATTATGCTGATGTGGACAAACTGCTGTAATTCAACTTTAACTTCAGGGGCTTGTTCCACTAGGTGATCTTAGGCTAGATCATCTTAATTGGACTGATGACAAGTACTGAAGATGTTGTGTCGTCATGGTAATAAAGATCAACTTCTGCTAAGAAAGCTTTGTGGAACAATACCCTGGAGTTTTGAAGCCAGGACAAGGAGTGTGAACGGATCACTGCACAAACTCATTATATTACACAGACCTGCCTACCCTTCAACTAATTTCGGTGTAAAAAAAATTGTTGGTTTTTTTGGGGAGTATTTTCTTACCATTTTGTGTATTTTTGTGTTACAGCATAGCACAGAATATTAATTTCTGCGTGTATTTTGATGGCCTTTTGGTGTATTTTACATAAACCATGTGTACAAAATACTGCAGAATACACCAGGTAGGCAGGTCTGTTTACACAGGTGGTGGAATGAAACCTGTGCAATACATTGAATTGAGTTTAAAATTTCAACAGCCCCTCACCCACAGATTACATTAACACCATATCTACCCGCATGGGAAATTTACAACCCTGACATCTTGTAATCTAGATTCCATTTTACCTGTTCCATGTTTATTTCAAACGGTCCCAATGACTGACACTCCGGACAGGATCCAGGTTTCACTTCCTGGTTCTGACTCTGGTAAAACGGACCCAGGATGAAGTTACACTTGTTACAGTCATACTTGATGACGGAGAGCTGTGGTAAGACACTCGTTGAACTCGTTACTACTCCACTCGTACGGATTAACTGATTCAGGTGAAGTTGTCTGTAACAAACAAAGAAATAATCACAATGCTTTATTATAGAGTAACACAAATGCGGCTTGAATTAAGGATTTGGTGAAAACCTGTAGATAAGGCAGCAACTATTAAATTGAAACAACACACCACAACAAACTTTAGACTCGGAGCTATTTCGTAGGGTCAGTCAGGTTAGAGGAAACAAGACATTTTTTTTAGGCCTTATGTCAACAGCTTATCGTGACAGAAAAAAATGGTGTGTAGGCAGACCTGTCTACTATAGAAGAAATTTATGTGTAAAAATATTGTTGATTAGGAGTATCAACAGAGTTTATTATTGTAAAATCCTCAATTATCCAGTTGTTAATTCCAGACCCCCCTCTCAACAAAGTTAAAACTGATTGACCAAGTGGGAAGCAAACATAAGACAAATGCTGAACCTTTAAACTGTCTAGCTATTAGTTTATATGTGCCGTTACCTGAGAGATCTTAACTCCTCAATTAATGGAAGCTCTGCAATCCGGACATGAATTTCTTTGGCAATCTTCTCATAGTTTGGATACATGCTGAATACTACCTCTTTAGCTGCCTGTTAAATAGTCAATTTAAGACAATTTACATTTTTATTACCCAACACTAATGAACAAGAGTAACACAAGGTGATGTTTTGGGGGGAAGATAACACCTGTGTAAATGTAAGCAAACTTATCACACGATATACAGCAAGGGTTTAGGCAAAGGGGTGTCCACCCATCATTTAGATACCAGGAATAGAAAAATTGCTTCATTTAGACAGCTTTAAGAACCTTAAAACATGCAAGAGACCGGCAAACTAAAAATTGGACACCCGGTTACTTAAAAAGTGAAGCAAAATGACCATTTTAAACACAATACTTTTGATTTTTGGCTTAGTCCCTGGATGACAGTAATTTAATCTAAGTTGATATTAATTCACAGGATTATTTTTGCAGCCCACCAAACTTTTCAGAACTCACCTCATCAAAGTTGAGTAACATCTCCGCAGGAGCTTCAGGTAGGAAATAAGCCAGGACTTGTTCAGCTGAGGCTAACATGTTATAATCTATCACCAAACTGGAATTGTTACCTGCACAAAACATTCAACAGTTATATTATTGTCAGTGTCTAGCTTTTTGCCCATTATATTACACATTGTGTTTTTTTAACTCCATGAAATTTGCCCTTTATGTTTACTCTCTGTGAAACTTGTCCTATATGTTCATAGTCATTAACCATATTCATTGTGAAGCCATAAACCAAGGGAGAGAACTCACCTTCCACCATTTGCCTGATCTTTTCCCTGTACACATTGTGTCCCTTGGCATCTACAAATGTTCTCAGGAAATTCTTGAACCGGTTTTTGATTTCAGTTTTTGGGCCTAACATAGAGACCCACTCTCTTACAGAGTGTCCTTTCATGTCCTCTAGATTCTCAATACTCTCTATCATCTGAATATACAATAAAATATATATTGAGATTCTACACACTTATAACCAGAACAGTCCTTGCTCACTGACTAACAAAAGTTTGCATTGACTAATCAGATACACAAAGATTTTTGTTAATTATATTACTTTGAATTTATGTTAGAAGACATTTTAACTTAGGGAAGGAGCTTCCGGTTGCTCTCTGTGATAGTCCTGTATTTGTCCAGCCTTATCTTTTATTGTTGCCAGTGGCATCCAGGGTGGTTTCATTCACCCATTGGGATGGCACACCATCATTTGAGTGAAATTACATCAAGTACCCTAAATCACCTAAAATTTCGTCCATAATATGGCTACTTTAAAAAAATTTTTAAGGACATAGAAATGGTTCCTGGAAGGCAGATTAAACATTTTTCAGTTAGAAAACATCAGGATTTGTCAGAAAACATAAATTTGTTTCCCAGGAACCATACCTAGGTCCTTAAAATAACTTTTAAAGTAGCCATATTATGGTTGAAATTATAGGTGATTTACAGTATGGTGTTAAACCCCAATAATGGCCAAGCATTCAACCTGTTTTTTTGACTCAGTAGAGCTATAAGGTGGAAAAGATGGGAAGATTTGACTTGGATTTAATGCCATACCAAATGTTATTGAACTTCTATGTCTATTGTGGTGTCTATGGGTGAAGGACACCATCCTTAAAGCGAAAGACCATTGATTTTCAACCTAAATTTATTATTTTTATTGCAAATTTACCAAAACAACCATCTGTATTGCACTTGGCATCGAATTAGCATAGCAGATAATTATTTAATTTAAAAAGCTGAACTGACGTCATTGTTCGAAAACACGGTAGTTATATCATCTAGTTGTGTCTGCCTCCCTATTGCATGCACTGGTGGATGCTTTCACATAAACTGAAAGTGAGGGTTTCGTCCTAAAGCGATACAACAACAAACAACCATTTGTACATATCAACCTGGTACTAAAAACGGGATTTGTTAAAACTGCATGTCAACTGAAAACATGCTAAACATATGTGTTATTCAAAGAACAATTTTATATGTGTACAACAGATTCTACTCGGATGACCAAGCTTGTGTATACGCCGTGTTGTTACAGATGCCTTCCAATGTATCCGTAAGCAAATCGACACACTGGTGACCAACCCAAGTTTTCGAACAATGACATCAGTCCCGCGTGTTAAACTAACTAATTAAAGCCTATGCTTACTCGAATGCAAGTGCAAAACAGAGGTTTGTCTTTGAAAATATGTAATAAAAATAAGTTTAGGTCGAAAATGAGTTGTCTTTCCCGTTAACACCACACACAATACAAGACAACTACAGGAGGCAATGCAACATCACAAACGTATCAGTTTTGTTTTACAATTTACTTCCAAAAACACCAGGGCAAAAAGTAGCACCCTCTCAACCCCTGACATATCTACCTAGAACGAGCACCCTCTCAACCCCTGACATATCTACCTAGAACGAGCACCCTCTCAACCCCTGACATATCTACCTAGAACGGAGTGTTATAAATGAAGAGTTATAAACACATTCCTTATACTTGTTTTGTTAGTATGATTTTTTTAACCACTAAAAACTTTCATTGAAGGAATTTTTTTTTATCTGTTTGTTTCGAGTTTAATACCGTACTCAAGGGTATTTAATTCATATGACAGTTTGATTGATTGATTGATTGGTGTTTTACGCGACATTCAGCGGCATTTCACCTATGCTGTGGCGTGAACAAAGTCTTTATCTCTTCAAGTTTCTTTATTTAAAGATAAATTTCAAACAGACTGCACCCTTGGCAGTAAACATCAAAAATATTTCTATTTTTCAAATCAACCAAAAAGGACATATTTTTGGATAAACTATCAAATATTTCATTTCATATCTAAAACTTGTAAATATCGTGTTAGATAAAGTTATTTACAATTATTCACGAATATCAATGTTGAGTTTTTCATTTAGGCAAGCCACCAGCACTAGGTGTTCTGTTGGCTTTTAACCGAGGGTGTTTGCCATTGTGCCGCCCTCGAGAACGCGGAGTTGGGCGAGCTGTAGAGGGAGGAGGCCTGATGTCTACCTCTATCCCTTCCAAGGCATCAAAAGCGGTTTGCGATAACAACCAGCTCTGACCCAAGGGACTTGCTTCTTTATAGTTTTGGAGAGAGGGGTTTACTGTCAAAAACCGACAAGAAACCTTGCATAAATTAAGCAAAATAATTATGCAGTTTTTGGATGTATCATTTATAATAAGTAGATGGTAAAGGGTGGTAAAAACTAACCTCTTCATCCTCCATTTCACCTTCTGCTGCTCTCTCTGCCATGCGACGTCGTCTGGTAGGCCTGTCCTCATCATCATCAGACTCATCTAAACATTTATTAAAATACCGATGAACATGGTTCCAGTTTGCAAAACAGAACTGCGAAAAGTTGATTACATTACATTTGAACAAAACTGTTACATTTGCTTGGTAAAAAAGGAAGCACAGTGCATTATCTCAGTTCAGGTATACAACATCTGTATGAAGGGTGGAGGCTTACTGTCCATAAAAGTCAAACATTCATGTTTTAATGTCATTAATATGAACTATAATCTCCCTAAGTACTTGACAATTATCCAATATTGGTCAAAAGCTTAGTTGCCAAACATCAATTAAAAACAAAAGATTAATTGAATAAACACTTTTTAAAAATTGTAATGAAAATGAAACAGATTGTTAATACAATTATGAAAATTGTGAAAAGTTAAGTTGGCATTGAATTGTTTTAACTGGATATTAACTGTAGGGTTTCTCACCATACATCAATCCTCGCCTCATTCTCCCAGTAGCAATTCCTTCCTCACGATCACGTTTTCGCATTTGTCTCTCGGCTTCCTGTCGCTGACCCTCTGACAACTCAGAGAAATCACCCTCGTCCAGATTATCTTGATCGTAAGTATCGAGAGCCGGAATAGCACGATAATCCCTAAAGAATATATCATAGTTGTGAAAATGCTCAGTCAGGAGTAGTAGTTTTTTTAAGAACAAAAACTCTACTCGAATTCACAAAAGTATGAATAAAGGTATTAGTTGCAATCAGACATGCTCTCCAAAAAAGAAAAAAATAGAAGAACATGTTTTTTCCATGTTCGTAACTAGTTTTCCAAACAAAACAAACAGAAAATTTTCTAAAGACTATAATGCAGGGCAACAGCAGATTGTCTACAGGGTTTTTTATAGACACATGTCATATACATATACATTTATTTAAATACATATACAGTAAAACAGTGATCACTTGCATATATTCTCGTAAAAAAAATGTCCGAAGAATTTTACATTTTTATTTTCAAAAAACGTTCCAAATAAAGATTCAGCCTATCAATCAGGCATTGGACCTTTCAAGACTGGTAAAAACTCTTGGAACTGGTGATATTATGATAATATTAACATGAAAAAATACCACCTTTGCTGAACAATATTAGAATTTTTTCCCTATATGAAAATCAGAATGTAGACGTAATGGTTGTATTTCCATTATTATGTAGGCCTATGTGCACAAATGTCAATTTCAAAACTGAAGACATGTGGTGTGAACCAAGAAGATGTTTTGCAGTTGAAAAGTTGAAGTGACATTTCTGCGATCACTAACTTAAATCAACTTGAATTCTACCGGAAAATTTGTATTATTACATTGTGGCGTTGTTAATTTTGAAGCAGTCTGTCAATTTACTTGACTATGCACTGATGGGGAGTCCTCAACTAATGATCAGATTGGGGGTCTCTCTGTTCTGCCTTTTTAATTTTTTAAGTTCGAATGTTTTCCCAGACACATATTCGAAAAGACTGGGTCATTACGATACAGAGCATGTTCATATCCACACTGAGTGATGAAGATCAGGTTTCCACCAAATATTGTCCGCTTCACAAAGCAAATTGTGCAAGTTAGTTATCCACCAAATGTTGTCCGCTTCACAAAGCAAATTGTGCAAGTTAGTTATCCACCAAATATTGTCCGCTTCACAAAGCAAATTGTGCAAGTTAGTTATCCACCAAATGTTGTCCGCTTCACAAAGC
>JAQQZZ010133215.1:0-13647 GCA_030265115.1 Mopalia vespertina | reverse complement strand
TATTGTTGGAATACACCGCCGTCATATAAGTGAAATACCCTTAAGCACGGCATAAAACACCAATCAATCAATCAATCTATTTTTAAATGAATCATTTTGTTGTTATTATCACTTCTGTATGACTAATAATAACTACAATAACCTTGTGGTTCAGCTCTTAGCATGTCAGACTACTCATTGTGCTTCAATGTATCACTCACACACAGTCCCCCAGTACACTACAACATGTAAAAAGTCGTAGTAATGAGATTATTTCTTTACATTTATTCTAGTTTTCTGATCAGCAGTTAGCTGAGAGGGCAGTGGATTTATTAGATGGAACTTTCTATTACTCTAAGCGTTTAATAGCTCGTTATCAAGGACTGGCAAAGGAGCCATTGGTAAAACAGGAACCGATGAAAGAAGAAGCAAAATTGATAGAAGAAACAAATCAGGTAATTCAAACACATTGTGTCAGAGGATTGGAAGGGAGCTTCCTGTCGCCTTGGTTCTCTCACAACTCTGGGGCAACTTGTAAGGTCTTTATATTATGTCCTGTGATTGTCCCTTTTTGTCTTTGTTTTTTGCCAGTGGCGTCAAGGGTGGTTTCCTTCACCTATTGGGCTGGCATTCCATCGTGTAAAGTGAAGTAACCTTAAGTAGGATGTTAAACTAGCTGTGTCATTTCCCTGAAAGTTAAACACTGAAAAAGCTTGCATTCGCTCATAATGTACATGTCTTTGAAGTTTGTGTGCTGTCTGGCTATTGAGAGCAGTATATTCAAGCATAACCGCACTGTCTTTACATAGCATTGGAGGAACATTAATTTCCAACATATCCAAACACTTCATATCGTATTATTGTGTTGCTGTGGCTGTAGAACAGCATTCTCACGTAAATGATATATACTTGAGCACCACAACAAACACCAATTTATCTTAATTTGTTCTTAATCCTGTGTTGTTGTTGTTGAAGACATTTCTTTGATGGACAGGACCTTTTGCTATAAATTTTAATGTATCTTTAAGTCTATATAGATAGGCTCAAGCTACATGTCCTGGATTTTGGCCAACTTCAGCATATCTAATTAACCAATTAGATATAAATAAAGTGTGGTTTGACTTGGAGATTACTTAGTTTTGACTCAAATCATAAATGTAATCATTTTCAGGATTGGATTTTTTTAGAAAACAAACATTAACATTTTACGGTTGGACTAGTGTCAATTATGGTTGTAAAACACAGTCATCATAAGTGAGATACCTTTAAGCACAGTATAAAACACCAATCAATCAAATTTCAATAGATTTGAACCAAAACAGCAGCATGATGATTATTAAGCGTCACGGCACAGTTAAACCAAGATGATGTCGTATGTACTGCTATTGACTTGATCACCCATCCATCCTCTTAAATTGAATTTCAGCAGAACATTTATTGCAGCAAACCCTGAAAGAAGGGCGCAACTGCAATTTCAATATATTTTTGTCCATTTCGTCAACAGAGCATACTGAGTCGTGTCAATGTATGATGATTGGCTGTTGTTGTATTAGATTCTGTCAGACGTTTGGCAGTCTGTTTTAATGCATTCAAGATTTACAACAAATCGATCACTTGAGACTAAAACCAGGGATCAAGTGCAAGTGCATGCTTGAGACCTGTTGATTGGCTTTCTGTAGTGGAAGTTTACAGATGTACCTTAAATATCAAGTGGGCCCTCTGGCTTAGGGAAGTTTGAAGAGTAGCAATGCTGTCTTTACTTAGCAAAGGAGGATCAGGTATATGAGTGAGTCACACGATGTGGCTCCGGCAATCGCATGGGTGGTTTTTACGAGGCTTCCTCGTGGTTTTCCCCGTTATAAGGCAAGGAGCAGTGTGAAGTGAACAAATCGTCGTCATATAAGTGAAATACCCTTGAGTACGATGTTAAACCCCAACCAAACAAGCAATGGAGGAAATTTAATTTTCCAACATTATGGAAATGTTTCACATATTGATTGTGCTAGTTACAATTATTATAAGTGAAATACCAATCAATCAATTAAATATCAAGTGACATAATTATATGGTGAGTTGAATGTAACATAATAGACTGATACTAAATATTTGACATGTTGCAGAATGAAGATCAGGACAATGAAGAAAGCGATGGAGAAGAATCAGACGATGAGTTGGGTCCTATCTGGGACCCCAAGGGAAGTCGATGTCTGGTCAAATCTTGTTGCCCCAAAAAGATTTACAAAAGTATTTCTTCATTCGTTAACCATTGGAAAGCTCGCCATGTCCCCACAGTTTATTATTTCCAGTGTCCATATTGTAATTACACTGTTTTTAAGAAAAATAAGCTAATATCTCATCTTGGACATGTTCATCGCAGAAGAGAAAACGAGGCCGATGTTATAGTTGGACCTTTACCGAAACAGAACAAGCCAAATCCAGCATATGTTAACCCTGGCAATGTAAAGCGTTTCCGGCAGTTAAAAATTGTAGAGACATATAAACCTACAAGTCCACAACTGCCTGAAAATAATCTTAACTTGGGTAAAGACGAGAAAATGACAGATACACAGGTTTCTAGAGATTCCCACCACCATGGAAAGCAACTCGATCCACAGAGTGTTTTCTCTGATACCCAACAGGAATTTAGAGATCATCAAACACCTGGAGATCTCAACAACCCAAGAAGGCATCAAGATTTTAGATATAAACAAACAAATGTAGATCTCTACAGGATGGATACCCGACAAGGTTTTAGAGATCAACAAATAACGGGAGATCCTTACAAGCCAATTGACCGACAAAATTTTAGAAATCAACGAACAACTAGAGATCTTAACATGCCGGATATCGGACAAGATTTGAGAGATCAACAAACAACTGGAGATCTCAATTACCCAAGCACCCGGCAAGATTTTAGAGATAATGAGACAACTGGAAATGTCTATAACCCAAGTGACAGACAGGATTTTAGATATCAACAAACTACTGGAGATCTCAATTACCCAAGCAACCGGAAAGATTTTAGAGATAATGAGACAACTGGAAATGTCTATAACCCAAGTGACAGACAGGATTTTAGAGATCAACAAACTACTGGAGATCTCTACAACCCAAGTTGCCGGCAAGATACAGATCAACGAACAACTAGAGATCTCTACAGGCCTGATATCCGACAAGATTTTAGAGATCAACAAATAACTGGAGATCCTTACAAACCAATTGACCGACAAGATTTTAGAGAACAACAAACAACTGGAGATATTTTCAACACAAGCAACCAACATGATTTTAGAGATCAGCAAAAAACTGGAGATCTCTACAACCCAAGCAACCGACAAGATTTTAGAGATAAACAAACAACTGGCGATCTGTACAAGCCAAGTATCCCACAAGATTTTGGAGATCAACAAAGAACTAGAGATCTCTTCAACCCAAGCAACCGACGAGATTTTATAGATAAACAAACAACCAGAGATTTAAGAGAAAAGTTGAGTTCTGGATATCCAAGTAGCAAGCAGCAGGATCTCCAGTATAACCAAACATCTAGAGATCAGGTTTATTTTGACAACCAGCAAGATCTGAAAAATAAGATAACTTCTGAAGCACCCAACCACTCTACCCATTCTTCACTTCAAGGTAACCAAGATGAGCTCAGAGACGGACAAACTTCCAGAGATCTGTATGATCCATTTAATGTTAGCCCTAACCCATATAGCAATAAACCGTTCAATACTCCAATTTCTAAAAACCCTATAAATTGGAGTAAACGACAAGATCTCAGATATCCAAGTAATCAACAAGATCTCACAGGTATACAAACTTCTGGTTTTCATGATACTTCCAAATATGATTTGTTAGAAACACAAGCATTGGGACCCTACCCTGGTAACCAAGAGAGTCGAAGAGATCCTCGACCCTTCAGAGATACTGTGTTCCCTGATAACAAACAAAGTCTCCGGGATTTACCTTTGTCAAGAGATCTCTCTGGTAACCAACAGGACCGTAGAGATTTTGAACCATCCAGAAGCTCTTTGTATGCTGGTAGTTACACACCACAGCTTACAGACAAAGGGTTACTGGGAGACCAACCACACCAGGGTAACAAACAATATTCTTCAAGAGACCACATGTTTTACAATAACCAAGATGATTTCCGAGATGAACACATTTCTAAAGAGTTTTCAAACTCTGGCAGTCAACAAGAATTAAGAGGTCCACAGACTACTGGTCAAGCATCTCACCACGGTAGAGACACCCAACAATCTAGGGATCCTTTATATGCTGCTAGCCAACAGTTTGTAAGGGAAGGCACTTTCAATGATGATGACCAACACAACATTGCAACAAAACAACCTTCAAGAGATGCGCCTCATCCCCAAAAAGGTAGTCTGTCAGTTATACTATTATACTTTTCACCTTTTCTAAGATCTTATATAAATATGGATAATTGCATGGACTATTAATTTGCCTTTAACAATTTCTGCTTGGTGAAACCATATTCTTGTTATTTATTACATAAGACTTGAAGTCGTTGCTTGCTGGGATGCATTTTTCTGATTGGCTTTGTGGTGCTGCTTCAGAGTTGTTTTGAATCATGTTTGTACTGCGTTCTTGTTTGTAAACAGGAGCATATAGGGGCACTGCTATTACCCACTCAGTGTTATTTAAACAAACAAACAGTCTTTTTACAATCTCACCAAATAGAATCAATTTTATCGCTTCAATTTGTTTAATTTTTATTATTTACATAGTTCAAATAATGAAATTGACAGATGTGTATTTCTCCCATCTGTGTTTAAATACTCGTTGCCAAGTCTCAAACAAAAGAGTCTCAAAGTGATTGCAGTGTAATTTTATGTTTAATATATATATCTGAACTTTCTTTAAGATTATACAAGATCAGGAGGGAGAAAGGAATACAAGGTTTTAGTTGGAAACATGCCAGATGTCACGGAGGTAATGTTTGTGTAAATTAAAACAGTTTCAAATAATGATGAGAAAGTTGTCAATTTAGATAGTCAGACGATTCGGTTAATATTCATATAATCCCGCATAACCTTACACATAAGAGTGCAGCATGCTGTCTTTGCTTGACACTTAAGGAAGATTAAGTTTAGAACTAAGCAAAATGCTTCACATTTTATGGTTGTACAAGTGTGAAATATGTTGAAATATCATTGATAACCTAACAAGCTCACAACAGTTGCTAATAATATATCTGTATACAGACATTTTAAAGCGGCTGCTATATTAGCCACATTTTATGATGGTCACCAGACAGATTTCTTCAGACTATGTGATCATAAATATGCACCAGGGCCCTTTGGCTGTCGTTCAGTGGTTAGCATGTTTATCTTACTTACCCTACATGGCTACATCGGTATACCGGGTTGGGGTTGGTTCTACAAGGTTTACTTACAGTTTTTCACAATATTTAATTACAGCAAAGTATGAAGTGGACAGTCAATTGTCCTATAAGTAACATACATTTGAATATGGTATTACACCCCAATTCAACAAACATCAATCGGTAGTTGTATCAAACTGATTGGCTTTCATGAAAATGTGCTAACAGCCTGTTGATCTACCTATGACTTGATACCATGTAGTGAATGAAGCTACACTAGGAGTGTAACGATACACTCCCGCAACGATTCGATACATATCTCGATATTGGCCTTATGAAACGATACATATCGAGATACATATATATTCTTGATTCAGGCTTCGCAAGGATACAAATTCCCCAGTTATTAATGGCAAATCAAAACCGATTAGTTGTTTTATTTGGTTATTGATTGTTTCATGACTTAAAGTCATTGCAGGATTCAAATAAAAATATATTTTCAATGCCTCCACCTGGATTCAAACTCTGATCTCTGGCTTTCAGGACCAGGGCTATATAATATTGTATCGCCTTCAAGAAATCTATGCATCAGTATATCATTACACCCCTACCTACCACACCCCTATTTAACCATAAACAAATAGGTCATTGACATTTACAATGTAGTCTCTAACTTCCTCTGGTGGCCTTTTCGGGTGGACTGATTTAAAATGGCACCTATTTATTTACAGTGGAATCGGCCAGCATTTCAATGAACAAGTTATTTTAGTATTTAGAACGGATTTATTCATATCAATTCCCACTGTACTTTGGACAGCTGACATTGTCTTAAGATTGTACCATGTTTTTTAGATTGTTTATTGTAAGAGCCCTGAGAGATCAGGTTTTGTTCTCGCCATCATATGGGGGAAACAACATTAAGTATGTATTGATCCACAAAGAAACCCCAATTAAACAAGAGCATTGTCATCAAGTTTATCTATCAAAGTACAAATGAACCAATATTGCGGTGCTGAAATTATATTGATGGTTGAGGGAGCTTCCTGTTGCCCAGGGCCTGGTTGATCGAAGCGCTATTAAATTTAATCCTCTATTAGATGACGTCACGCCATGTTGTAGGTCTATCTCTAACCCAGTATTAGCGATTTAATCTGGTGTTAGCGACTAATAGTCTTTCGAGCAACTGGCCCCTGAGCAAAGGGAAACAAGAAGATCATTTGTTGCATTCGTCTTGGGATTGTCCAGATTTCCCAGTGTTGTCTTCAACGCTGTCATTTGAGTGAAGTGACCTTTTGTGTTTTACAATGAGACTTTATACCGACATGTTAAATTATGTTTTTATCATTCCAGGCTGCAATCATTTCATACATGGCAAAGATGATAGGAAAAAACAAATTATCGGGGGTGGGGTATGAGAAAGGTAGAAGTTTCCAGTTTTTAAAGGTAAGATTTTATATCCAAATGGTTGGATGTTTGTCCCTCTTCTAAGTCTATTCAATAAGAATAATTTAAACAGAGGTCATGTGCCTAAGGCCAACCTGTGATGATGGATTTAATGTTAATCATTTGATATATTAATGTAGCACAGTCATACATATATAGTCATAAAATTAGTCTTCATAAACAAACTTTAATTGCAGCTATTGTTAACAAATTAAAACAGTAATGAATTGATGGAGGTTTAGTAAGTATCCAGCTTATTGGGATCCAAGAAAAAAATAATTTAAATCCATTTGTAAAGATTGTGTTTCAGTTTGAATTCAGCTCCACATACTGGGGCTAGTGTTGGCATTTTCAAAAGGTTTCTAATTTAGACTTCTTCAGGAAATTCATTATTACCTATGTGATTCTGTAATAACAGTTTATATCTTTAGGTGTGACTTTATGACAAAGTGCAATTCAGGAAATTAAAGCGGACCATTTCTGCTATTGAAGATTTTAATTTGCAGTGATTGTTACTTTACATGCATTATCTTTTATAAAATAGTTTTTGGATGAAACAGAAGCACAAAAAGCTGTGAGCAAGCTAGGCCGAGTGGTATTCCATGGTAAACGTCTGTTAATGCAGTACCAAGGACCCATACCCTCTCAGGTGAATATCACACTGGTCTTGTGATCATATGTATGTGTTTATGCAACCAGTGCGATAAATATTTAATGCTCTAAGAAAACCATATGTTTTTTTAGGGGGCCTCTGTGGCGGAGTGGTCTAGAGTGTACTCTCTAGAGAGTGTATGTATTCTGACCCACATGTCCCCCTCACCTGTTGGGTTGCGGGCGCGATTCCCGCAGACCATGTGGGTTGGTATGCCAGCAACCAGCAGAAGGTCATGGATTTTCTGGTTAAATTTACTGACCAGATTTCCTTCTACAATAATGCTGGTCAATGATCTGTGATTAAATTGGGATTTAATCCTGTTGATCTAACATTTAATAAATAAATAAATAAATTGTATGTCTGGATTTTTTTTTTTAAAGTACGACACGAATATGAAAATATTCTGACTATTCAAGCTGATCTAGACCCCCATTATTGGTATTGCAGGAACACTAAATTCCCAATGTATTATTACTTTACACTCTAAGGTGGTCTTAGTGTAGCTACATTGTACACCATTACTCTCATGGGAAATGGTTAAGGCTTTTGTACACTCACGAGTTCTCATTCATAATGAAAAGTCCAAATGGAGACATTTTCTCATTTGTGTGTCTATTTTCTGTGACCTGATGAATATTGGAAGCAGCATGAATTGCCAGAACTCCAGAGAGCAACCTCTCAAAGCCATAGAAACCACAAAATGTTTTGACAGATTGTGTAGAATACCAAAAATGAGAACTATTTTTTTTGTCCACCACTACTATTGTAGGGGGGACTTAGAAATGCTACTCGGCCTCTGTTCGTCCTTCTGTCAGTCCGTCCATCACAAATGTTTGTGAACACGCTAGCTTGACAAATAATTCACTGATTACCAACAAACTTGGTATGTAGTTTCCTCCTGGTAAGATGATGAATGGTATTGCATTTCACCAAATTCTGTTAAAAGAAACGGTTGTTATTACATAATTTTAGCATATTCATGCCTGTATATGTTGTGAACATGATAAGTAGAGATTAACTTCAAACTTGGTATGTAGCTTCCTCCTGACAAGATGACTGATGGGATTGCATTTCACCTAGTTCCGTAAAACAAAATGGCCATTATTATGTGTTGTGAACTTGATAAGTAGAGAATAAATTCACAGATTAACTACAAACTTTAAAGATAGCTTCCTGCCTTTAAGACATTGGATGGGATTGAATTTCAGCAAGTTCTGTAAAACAAGATGGCCGCCATAGCATTATTTTAAATTCTTCATATCTGTTTATGTTGTGAACATGATTACTCTTTAACAAATTCACGGGTTAACTTGAAATATAGCCTGCTACTATTAAGAAAACAGATGGGATTGCATTTCATTAAATTCGGTAAAACAAAATGGCTGCCATTACATCATTTTACAAAATTCATGTCTAAAACGCCAATCAATCAGGCAAAATGTTTCAATATTCACGCCTACATGATAATTTTGAGAACAAATTCACTGAATAACTTGAAAATTTTCAGTTGCTTCCCCCCCCATTAAAACAAAAAATGTGATTTAATTTCTCCAAATTAGGTAAAACAAAATGGCATCCATTTCATAACTTTACAATATTCATGTATGTATGTGTTGTGAACTCGATAACTCGGTAACAAATTCATGGATTAACTTAAAACTTGAAATATAGCCTCCTCCTGTTAAGACAGCAGATGGTATTGCATTTCACCAAATTCTCTAAAACAAAATGGCCCCCATTGTATTACTTTACAATATTCACTCTTCTGTTTTGTGAACATGATAGTTTGAGAACAAATTCACCAATTTACTTGGAATTTAGCTTTCTTCGAAGTATAAGATTGCATTTCACCAAATTACACAAAACAATATGACGAACATTGCATAATTTTTCAATATTGACGCCTAGGGTGCTGTAAACATGATAATTTGAGAACAAATTCACGGATTAACTTGATACTTGTACTGTGCTTTCTCTCCTTAAGAAACTGATGGGATTGGATTTCATTTGATTCCTCGAACCAAACTGGCTGTCTCTCAAATTTAGATATTAACTTGAATAACTTCAAACTTCGCTTTTTCTGTTAATACCATAAATGTGGTTGCATTTCACTAGGTTTCACAAAAAATATGGCGGACATTCCATATTGCACCAAAACGGTGATAAACAACATATCTTTTACTCTTTAGGTCTTTGAAGTAAAAAACTAGTTCTTAAACAAATGTAAGAAAAAGTGATTTGACTAGGATAATGAGCATATTTTAAAAAAAAAAAGAAGCCTTTAGTGGTTGACCTGCTAGCTACTCAGCTTGTCTTAGAAAGTTTTATCCCTTGTAGCATACATGTGGTCACTAATATATCACATATAGTCTAACTCTTACACCCGCAATCTCGGGGGTGGTTTTTACGAGGTTTCCTCCGTAATAAAGCAAGGAGCAGTGTGAAGTGGACAATCCGTCGTCATATAAGTGAAATACCCTTGAGTATGACGTTAAACCCCAATCAAACAAACAAACTAACTCTTACAGTAGGTTTCTAAGGCATCCAAATTTAACGGAACTACATGAAATGTTATTCATTTTGCAGCAACCCAAAGCAGTAAGTTAGAGGAAGAACTTGCCATCCTGAACTTTGCTGTTCACAATTATACCAGGAATAGCAATACATTTACCCAAACTACCTCATTATTGCGTTGTGTTTATTTTAAAATGTTTCTTTGTTTTCAGTGACATTCCCCTCTACATGACTGTTTGAAGAACAACTTCCCACCAATATATAATCAAGTGTCTGGTGTATGATCCACTGCCTGAGTGAGGGAAGTGTCTTCTAAATGTACTTGTGCTGCAGCACTTGAGGAACATTAATTAATTTACCAACAGAGCAAAACATTTAACATTTTGGAGTTGTGTTAGGGTCCCTTGTTTACTTCTGTACAAACATTTGTATCATGAAAAGAATTACTCTTAAACATGGCGTAAAACACTAATGAATCAATAAATGTAATATCATTTCTGAATTGTGGTTTCATATGTCAAGTTGTTTACGTAACACATGTAAGTTTTTTAGAGTAGTCGATACTAGTCATTACACCTATTCAAAAACGTTCTACATGTAATTAATATTTTACAAGCTACTTGTACTTGTTGAGGTTTTAAATTTCAGATACTGTATATAGTTAGTTTTTTGAAGACAGATGCATTGAAAGTAACTGTTTATTGCGACTCAGTATTTAATTTTATTATTTGTGAATATAAATATGTCTTGTCCTTTTATTTGAGTAACATTATTTACAGATTAATTGGAGTGCTATATTAATTGTTTACTATAACAATTCATTAGTTAAACAGTGTGTGCAATGAAGTAGCAGTGGAGTTACTTTGTTACTCTGTAGTGATGGTTATGGAGGACCTCTCAGTATCAGAATTCAACCACAACAGCTTGTCCAAACCATTGAATCATACTAATGGTGTGTATATAAAGGCAATAAAGAAGATAAAAGGTCTATTCAGAATTTATTCATAGCGCAATTATTGTAAATGATAAATTTCACCAGTTTGTTTACAGGGAATATCGAATACACAGGTTGCTGGTTGTTTCTCACAGTCGTCTAGCTTGTGTTTGATAGTAAATGAAATATGTTATTAACAAAATTACTGTTTTTTTGTTGTTGTTGCATTTATAAAGTGTGTGACACAAACATTTCGTCAAAAATATACAATAAGTGAAAAAATAACTATTTAACCCAAAAAATGGATTTTGAGCTATTACGCTACACTGAGAAACGTCTTGTGAATGTCTGGTCTTTGCTCTACTTGTTGCTAGTGGTGTTGAATGTGATATTCTTCCCCCATAGAGCGGGCATGTCATGATATAAGTTAAGTAACCTTAAGTATGGTGTTAAACTCCAATCAAACAGTCACTTACATACCCGTGTAAACAAAACAAATTAATAATTCTGCTAAATATATTGTTATCCCCTACATGTACATTGACATTTGTTTCATATTTGTAAAATTATTATGTTAACAGTATTGAAAATATTGTCATTGAGCTTTGCTTTCCATACAACATGCTTATGAAGTAGATTTTAACTTTTGTTTCAATGTAGTTGTTACGATGCCATCAATTGAATTATTTGTATATATTGTTATTGAAGAGAAGGAAAATTTTGCTTGCCTCCACCCATCTTCTCTAGCCAAGAGTTTTATTCAGAGTTACTCTGCATTACAAGCCTTGGTGGATTGATCGCATATCACTCAACGCTACTGTCAACCGATTGATTGGTTGCTTGGGAACATCTACGCAACCAATCAGATGTTGTGTTACAAGAGGACTCTGCTGGTAAAAATGACAGCGACAGTCAATGATGAAAGTGGGTGAAGTGTTGTTGAAAAAGGGATATGTTCGGGGTATTCAACCAACTCAATGAGAGTATTCATCGCTTATATGTACCCACCCCTACAGACATCAACTCTCCATATATAGGCCAATAGTGCTTTACAAAGTTAAACAAATTGTCAAAACTTGAGTGTAACATTCAGCATATGTTATCAGCA
Source organism: Mopalia vespertina (assembly GCA_030265115.1). Taxonomy (NCBI): domain Eukaryota; kingdom Metazoa; phylum Mollusca; class Polyplacophora; order Chitonida; family Mopaliidae; genus Mopalia; species Mopalia vespertina. The sequence goes on along the minus strand of JAQQZZ010133215.1, from coordinate 1,667 downwards.
CTTTAACTCGAAACTTTGTCATTTTATCCGCCAGGGGGTTTAGCTGTAATTCTATTTATATGTGATTAATCTGCCAAGGGTTGTTATGTAGAGTAGCTCGGAGTAAAACTCTTAGCTTGAGAAGATGGCCTCCACCAGGATTCTGTGTTCTTCATTTGTTACAATGTATTTGTTATTTTGTATATTTAAATAATTCTCTTTTGTTCAACTTCCTGCTAGTCTCAGCATTTGTCCTGTGACACATTCTCCAAAGGGAACATGTGGTGTGATTGTTGCTGGTTTCAAACATATCTGTTATCTTCTGACAATTGAATTTATAATGGTAATACAGTATATTGGTATCACTTATCATCAGGACTTCATCAACCTATTTTACAGGCCCCAAGCCATGCCTAATTAAGTAAGGCAGAGTATTTGGTGGACAATCCTTCATATAAGTCACCTTAGCTATGCTACTTGAATCTTCCTAACCTTTAAGAATAGCAGAACACTACCATGATTCTACACTTTATCTTCCAATGTATAAAAATTGAATGGCCTTATCCTGACTTAAACCATCTCGTTTTCTTCCATGAACACTTTTGGGTTAGACCGACAAACGACCACTCGATGTCCATTTTCATGTCAAAATCAATCATTTCTCAGCTGTAGAACACTTGCTTAAAATGTCTTCCGCGGTAATTAGGTCCTGGGGATTCAATGTCCTTTGTTATTCAGAGGCATGCCTTATTTCTCAAGTTTTGGTACAGCTGCACGTCGTATCTCTATATACTGTATAGTCTATAAGATACATATTCGCATCTAAAGTGACCCTTGTGTATGTTTAATCGCAATCGAACAAAAGGCAGTGGTGGCTCAGTAGAGTAACATACCAGACGACTGAGCACTATCACTGAAGTGATTTTTAAGCGGCAAGGCATACACATTTTCATAAACATCAGGGAGAAAGGCAAGCAGCTGTACTGAAAATAATAGAGAAAAAAAAATCACACACAAAAAAGGAAAAAATGGGAAATATTCTGAAAAAAATAGCTTTGTTTGTTCAATGGGGTTTCATGTCCTACTCAAAGGTATTGACGGATTGTCCACTTCTTACTCAGTCTCGTGTTAATATGACAGAAAACCTCGTTTTAAAAAAAACAACAAAAAAACAGAGCGACCGACGATTGCCGGATTTGCTTAAAAGCCCGCCGCACACGAGCGATTCTCCGTCGGCGACTAAAAATCTCAACAAAATCGCCCCGTGTGCGGCAGGCTTGCGACGCGATTAGTTCGCAATGGATCAAACATGTTTGATATCTTGCAACTCGTCGCCGACTATCGTCGTTTGCGGCAAACATGCGACAGAAAATCGCCGCCATAAGTTTTACATCCAATCAGTAACCGTGATAGTCACATGCTTAACATTTAAAATTTATTGACGCATGTATAATAAACAAGCTCTGTCGCCTGCGCCTATAATGTTCAAAACAAAGCTAAAATTTCTATGCAATTTTCAGAGAAAGTCATTTTAAAAAAAGTCATGCCAAGTGTTAGTCACGTGGTGTCTTTTTTGAGGTATATGTTTATTCAGAATAAAGAAAGTAGAAGTGATAAATATATATTGTTGAATTTGTACAAACAGATATAAAAGTCAAACTGAATGCTGGTAGTGATATAAACTGATC
>JAQQZZ010133214.1:0-28043 GCA_030265115.1 Mopalia vespertina | reverse complement strand
ATTATTTAAAACCACTTTTCTTGTATGTTCAACTTATCGACATCCAAACGAGTGTGAAGTTTCTTTTTTGACTGAGTATATTTACGAATACAGACGACATACTAAATGTATTTAAACCGAACCTTTTAACAGGGTGTAAATGAACTAAATAATTTCAGGAGTATGGGCCACAGTAAACAGTACCTTGTAAAGTGGTAAACATATACCATCAATCCAACCCAGTTGTAACTTTGGTAGCTCATCTTGTCTTTCTCGATCCATAAGCGCCTTGAGAACACAGTAAACAAAAGTTAGTTTATAATAATACATATGAGTTGCTGGGACTATGATGAAACCCCGAAACGCTGGATCTGCAACCACACTCGGCTACTAGTATCATTCCGATTGTAAGTCTTACCTTACAGCACATGTCATTGTTTGGGGTTTTGTTTTTAAATATAGGTTTTAATATACCGTGTTTTCAGCGTCAGCAAAGACAAGGACTGATAGTGAAATAGCAAACTGAAAAACTGAAAGTAGGGGTTATCATTATAAAAAATGTTAAACACATTTTATTGATAAAAAATAAATCCCTTCATATCACTGTTTTTGGAACATAGTTCGGAAACGTTTGAGGTGAATCTGATATAAATATAAACTGTAATAATATGGAATAACTCCTGTCTCACGTTAGAACTGCTTCTGTCAGTGTCTATATAAAACCCTGTCACAAGAACGATAAAGCAGCATCTTTTCGTTTCATGAATTATGTATAACTGTTTTTGAATGAGTGATTAATAAAAAAACCTGTGCTTTTGACATAAACGCTTCATAAATGTAGATGAAAAATGTCCAAGCCTCCACTGGAGATCGCGTTGCAGTGATGCCCTTAAACCATATTATCACAGTCTATAAGTCTATTTAAAGTATAGACAGTGAAATCTGATCAGACCTGGGGCTGTATCTTCAGTTCGTTCCTTTCCGTGTCTCCTTGATCAAAGAACTCCGACATCACCAGATCAGCAACCTACGAACAATGAGCAATGGTTAGGAGGCTTTCGAATCAATATCATACGGTGACTCAAGGTTTGAAAGTATTAAGCAAGGGAAAGCAGATGGTGTTGGCAGTTTGGAACAATATACACAGTTTTCGTTAAGAGTAAGCTGATGCTTGCTACAATTTTGAGGACAAATTTAGAAAAGCTGAAGGGCACCAGACGAGATTTCTCAGGCAGAATTCAGTTGAGACCTTAGAATGCTTTTAGCATGGACAGCAGGTAGAGAATTAACTGGGTCTCCCGCTCCCTTAAATAATGTGAATTAATGATGAAGTTTACAGAAGAAAGAAAAACAAGCACAGCGACAATAAGAAACGAAATACATGCATGCATGCGTACATATGCATTTTGAATAACCGTTCATAGCATTTCCTTTGGGTAAATTAAAAGAGATATAGACAATGAATCAAATTGAACATTTTACTTTCCTAATATATAGTTCTACCTCAATAATAAGACAATATCGTCAGTGTAAAATAATCACATTTCCATTGAATTCACTGGATTTCATTTCTATCAAACGTTTTAAATTATTTTTACACCTGGTTAAAATAAAACCACTGACACTGCATTAAACCCCCCACAATTGTTATGCTTACGCCAAGAAAATAGTTATTTCGGTTCAAGTATGAGTGTATTTGAGCAATATCAAGAACAAAATGGCAGCAATGGAGCTAAATCTAATGATATTATCTCCATGACACGATAGTACAGCGTTACCTTGAGTTGAACCTCCCAGGGCTTGGTAATGGCCGCCACATCACAGGCTGTCATGAGAATATCTCTGAGTATTTCTTTACTTTCTTTGTCTTCGCAACCTATATTACCCTCATCAACCATGGCAAAAAACTTTGACCGACCCCTGAAATCGTATTTGAAAAATAATAGTGGATTTTGTTATTTCTATATAGTACTACCAGCGCCCAGCTTGTCATACCTTTCCTGACGATGTGCTGGGTGAGTGAGTCACATCACCATCACCAGCGCCACCACCACCGTCACCACCACCGCAGGTGTGCCAGTGTATCAACCCAGGTCCATTCCAATAAGATGGCTAAGCCCTGGTTTTCTGATGGTTTAATATTCGTGGTTTTGAAAAGGAAGCAATGCACTCATTGTACCTCAAAATGTAGTTTACATGTGCCGATGAAGTTTACAAAATAAAGCTCAGTGTCTGTTTGCTTCCGCTTCACCAGCAGTTTTTGGTAATCATTTAGAAACTACTATTATTCCCATGTTAGCATAACAGTATGAACAGGATGAATATTTATGAGAATAGCGGTGTAAGAAGCCATTATACAAAATTGCTGTGTGGCTTTGTACTGTATCGTATATTAGCTTGGTATAGACATACAGTCATTTTCAATTTACCAATCGGTAATTCTCTCCCTATAACACGGTATTATGTACGATTGGTGTATAAACTAAATGGCATAATCATAATACTGTTATTATCACAAAGCTGTCTATGTGTAATAAAGCTCGGGCTACTCAACATGACCAGACTTGTGTGTGTATGGGTTGAAGGGCACGGGGGGATAATTAGGAGGTCTGTCAGTGAGTAGTAAATGTCCGACTATGTCCGGCTAATTAGTCCTGACTAATTATTACCTATGAAATATTGTATTGGGTTCGGTAAAGAATCCAGTCAGGTCATTCCATCTTCGACTTGTATAAAGCACAGAGTGAAGTATGCAATAACATGGTTACTGACTGTAAGGCCATCATCTGGTGAGTTATCAGACCACACCAGATGCACATAAAACCCGGTCGTCTTTATATCCAAGTGTCTCAACTCTGTTAAAAGTAGTCCCAAATGGTGATACCTAGACAATTTATAATAAATAGTCCAATATTCACAGGATGATTTGCGACTTGTTTCATTGAAAAAACCAGTGTATATGTGTAGAAATTGCGATTTTCGAACATCTAACTTTTATTAACATTGACAACTCACCAGGGGAATACACCACGTATCATTGCGCCATTTTGTTATTCTCCAGATTTTTCTCCGAGCTGTTCAGGGGTTTTCACGACGTCGTCCATTTATATATACAGAATATTCCTAAAGCTTGTTATGCATTGTATTTGTTGTTAGTGAAATGCTAAAGCATGTTAAATTTCTTTACGAAACTTGGAGGACTGAAAGTTTGATATACCGTATTAATAAATATTCATTCTCTTATTTTTTTTTTTTTTCTCCAAAATTTCTCATATTTGTTTTGGATAAATTATAACATTGTCCGTGTCACTTTCGACGACTTGGAGCACATTTTGGTACGTTTGCAGTCTATCTGTTTCTGTTCCACCATTCGTATTAGATATTTGTATGTTATCGTCATCAGATAAATTATTATCGCTAAGCTCGCTGTCTGAAGTAGGGACTTTGTGACTACCTTTAACGATAAAACAGTCTTAACTTTACAATTTCTGGATATTCGTAAGACAGCTGTCATTGCTGAGGTAACTATAATTCCAGATCACTATATAATAGTAATGCCACTTTTATGTGTGTTTGTTTGGTTGGGGGGGGGTTAACGTCACCCACATGACGGCGTGCCAGCCCAATGGGCGCAGGAAACCACCCTCGACACCACTGGTAACAAAGAAAGACAAGATAGAGCAAATACAGGGCAATCACAGTCCGTAATTCACAGACATGACGAACAGATAGCCCGGACAGCCCAAGGACAACAGGCAGCTCTCTTCCATCACTTTTTTGAAATACGACAATGCATTCAATTACAATATCTTTGGATATCGGTTGATCACAGGTTCAATATTGCATGAATTGGATGTCTCCTGACACGCCTGTCTAAAATAAATGTGGTCATATAACATATAAAGTTGGTGAACTAATGGAGACATAACATATACTTTCATATTGAGATACTAACAATCGAAGGCTAACCTTTTATCACCGCAATGTCCAGTCGACTTTGACATGTTCATATATCTACGGGGCGTGCTCAGAGAACGGTATCAAAACCTATCAAATGATGGTCATAAACCGGATGGCCTTGGGGTTAAACGATGTCGACATGAAAATGCTTTTATATCTATGCGGCATAACGCAAATTAAGAACCATAAAAAACTTGTAATGTTGGTAGCTGTAATATTCTGTCTATTATTATTTTATTAATTGGTTACAGTATTTAATTGCTGGTTCTTAATTGTAAATACTAAGATACATATTTGTCAAATATGTACACAGATCGGCAACTTAAACCCATACACACTATATACTATTATAATTTAACATTTGAACAGTATTTATTGCGAATGGGACGAACTTACTGCAGATGTACTGAGAGATCGGTTGCGAGAATGGCCTGCTTCAGAATATTCATGACGTCACTGTAATCGGCCGAACTCACGTTGGCGAAGATGTTGTGACCCTGTAAAACAAAGTACAACTGTCAGTCTGATCTAAACTCCCGGAAGTATCTTATCATTTGTAGCGTCTGCTAAAGGTTCCGGTATTTCCGATGTCTGGTGAGATGCACTACAGTCTCTTCCGTTTTATCAGTAAACCACACAGTGTAGACACGTGCGATATGCACTTTTATAATAAATCAGGGGTTACAGAAAATATCTCCGAACTCCACAGAAGGGTTATTTAACGACATAGTTCGTTATAGATGTTACGTTTAACAGTTAGATAAATAAGCGCCGGGCACCTTGCTAGTTCAAGCCGTGAGGCGAATGGCATTTGGCAGAACTGAAACCATCTAAAATAATCGATACATTTTCAACATTCCTATTTAATCAAGACGAGAATGTTCTAATGAAACGAAATATGTTTGAGCAAGACATGACATATACGGCCGTACACTCTGATACAGATTTTGCCCACAGATTTAATTTTTTGCAATGCAACCAATGAGTTAATGTTCCGACGGTACAGTTTGCCTATGATTTTCCGGGAAGAATCGATGATTAGGTTATAATATTCTCGGGGCTCGATATTTTGGGACAAAATCGTTGCCAGCGCCGCTGTAATGGAACTCTACGCATTGTTGTTAGGTGGTAATAATAATAAAGAAAAAAACAAGATGAACCTAATTCTGCCTTTTTCGTAAATGTGGCTTTCAATATTTCAAAAACAGAGGATCAAATCTAAACATTAAGTAAAAGATCCTCTTACAATATTGCGGGTTATAATGCAGATCTTCGAGAAATACAGATGTTTGACCACTGGAATCATTACAAATGTATGACATTTGGTTCGGTTTTCCTGTAGTCTAGACTAGTGGAAACTATCTGAAAAGATTAACGATATGGGACAATACAATCTGGCTACTCATCAGGCTTAACCAGGATAAAGGGCCGTGGGGATCTGGAGGCATATGTGTTTGACAATTATGAGAACGATAAACATCATTATCCAATCATTCACAGTAAACCAAACATTCAGACGTTTCCATCTGTATACCGAAACATCCACATTCAGCCACATAGCCTAACCGTCTGCCAGCAACTGAGAAAAACGTGATCATTTATGTCTTACCTTGGAAACACTCTGGTTTCCCGTGTTTATCTTAATCTCACTGTTCAGAATCATAACAGCATGGTTGAAGTGGTGGTGTTCTAATGTGGCCTTTGTTCCATATAACTGAGCTAAAGCAGAACTGGTTCTGTAAAATAAATTCCCAAGATTACACGACACTGTTTACAAGGGAGCTTCTTGGACGTTTGAGGTGTTCATCCAATCGCCCAATCCTTACAATTGTCTGCCGAAACAAGACGAAACTAGCCGAAAATGAAAAGCAAGTGTGGTTTTAGACTTATCATTAAGCTTTAACATCAATAATAACAGCAGGCGGACAATTTGAGAAAAACCATTATGAATATGATGAATGTATACATATCTTTGAACATATAAATCCCAAGCCAGTACTCCAAAGATTTAGACCTACTTTATCCACTAGAATGTCGTGGTTTTAAGCGAATCGAAAAATGTGTGTGTTCAATAGTTTCATATTACAAATAAAAACATCTGGACTAGGGCATATTCATCCTTATTTGTACAATTAAGACGACGTTCAAGCTCATGCGTGATGACAACAAGAAGGGAGAATCCATAGATTCTGCGACAGACTTGAATAGAGGTTGTGGGGGTAATGAATCAGATTCTCACTTCTGTTGGAAGGCGTTGTTAGTTCCCCTGTGATCTAAGTCATGACACAGTGATGCTACCACCAATCCCAGGCATTCTTTCTCTGTCAACAAGTTCTTCATGTTACATTGCTGTAAAATAAAAATCCCATAATAAATACAACTATTTCTTCTCTATTCCGAATGAAGTCTTCAAGTACGGATGCTTGCATTCTTTTTTTTTTTACAATGACAATGTGTTCTTCCTGCTGGTATCGTCATAAATTGATCCCATGTCCAGTAGAATCTGTATGTTTACTCTTACAATGGTGTTAAACCTGCACTTTTCAATTATCTTTCGTCGATAAAACTTACAGGAAGTGGGCATAATGGAATGATTGCTTCTGACTTTTATGAGAAAGAGAATTTTCTTAAGTGCAGTGCAAATACAGAAAAGTAGATTACGGTTATTTCAGACAGCCATTAGCAATTTCCCAATTTCACGCCACTGCGAATAATTTATTCTTTTCAGCGAGAATCTATCAATGAAGCAAGTATATTGCAAGAGTTAAAGATGGAGTGTTTGTTTTTTTCACTTTGTTCGATTTGATTGTCCCCTAAGAGCAAGACAATCAGACGGCTACACTTACAGTAAGAATGGCGAACATCACCTGACACACGTTAAACGCATGCCGCCAGTTATGATAAGTGACATTCCGATAATTCTTCCTCACTGTCAATAGCCATCTACACAGTGTCTGTAACAAAAAAGTCAATCCAATATTATAAAATAATTTCATACAATAGAAATATGCTAATCTTTCATTTGGTTATAGCACAACTCGAGTACGGGCTAATGAATGCACCCGATAGCGCCGATAAACCAAGCAGGCCACAACGCTTCGTTACATATACTTTCAAAACGTAATGACACTGACACAGGGATGCCGATTAACTAGAATCGACAAATCATTTCATGTTGTAGAAAAATCTCCCAGAGACAAGATTCTGAACAGATCGTAATCTCGAGTTGTTATGGGTAACCTACAGACGTTTCGAGAGAAGGTTATTGCCATTTACATGGTATATAAAGTATTGATAAATATGTAACAAACTAGATATGCGGTGTGGATTAGAAAAAGATCAGCCTATCGATGGGTATCTCAGAGATGTAAAAATAACGAATGAATATATCCGCTTAAGAGAATGAGTATTTAGTTCTATACTTGAGAAGCTAAGTTAGATTTCTAATACTACTGATAGAAACTTAGCTTGTGTTTGAATATCATTTATATTGCTCCAGAATATTAAAAATGTTACCCCATCTGGAAGTAAGACACACCATGTTGGTAGTAGCAGCCAAAGATACATATACATTGTACGTTGACTACATAGGTTGGCGCCCTAACCCGATTAAATAGCAAGCCATGAACGAGCAAGTTTAATTCACCTATTGTTCATACCTCATAGTCAATCTTGTACTTCCTGATGAGACCTAGATCTTGGAATATTCTGATTCCGGACAGAACCATCTCATCTCGAGTCAGCGAGAAATCATTGAACGTCAGAGTGTTGAGCTTCCAGTAAGTAGCCTCTGGTACTGGTTGTAACTGAGGGAAACCCAATGAGACATGCTGACAATTAGGCTTGTCCAAATCGATACGTAGAACCACAAGTCATGGCACAAAAAAGGTAGGAAAATAAATACACCTATATATCTGAGACCCGATTTCTAATCCCAGTGGAGACAAGCAAAATTTACTTTCTCTTCATTTAAAATACATATCAGCTTGAGTAACTTTGAGAAACCGGCTCCTGGACAGACCGTTTCTGACAGATCTCGGTGGAATCTCTACACAGTTCCTTTTTTACCGTATCATTGTGCAATTAATGGGATTCTCCTTATTTACGGCATTTTGATTGGTCCAGATCGCGAGAATGGACATTTACGGTATTTAATCAGACTTATTATCTACGTTGTTTTACACTAATTTATAATATCTGGATTTATTTAGCTTTTCAATATAAACTAATGTTGTGAGATAACAGTTCACAAACTTTTTGCAATATAGAATAAACATGGGCATTATTTTGGGCCACTGACTAAGTATTTGCGTATACATCTAGGTTCCGTTTCGTGCCAATACAACTTCAACCACGTAACAGCAAATAGAAATATTTAGGAAATTACTTTAGTTCTTCTTTCATGTCAACAAAAATTCAGCTTGTTGATAAGATAATTGAATTCTTTCGTGTGTTTGTGCTGTTTAACAACTCGCAGCGTGTGACACTCTCTCACGCCTGGTGGGCAGTGATTAATAGACCAAAAGATGTGTGTATGCGTTTGATTAGACCACTGTCGACCTCTCTCTGTGATATTTAGCAAGGATCGTAATTTAACCCAGTCTCCTTGAGTGGTTAATATGGAAGCACATGTTTATCTCTTATGGATGGAGACAAACACATTGGTTCTCAGTATAGAGTGTAGAATTACATCCATTAGGCCACTTTGAACTAAATTGATTTTAAAACTTTAGGTCAGACCAATTGAATCGGTATTCGCGACATACATATGACCGAGCGTAGAAGCCCTAACGTCCTAAATCAGCCGTCTTAACTAAACTTGAAACTTGAACCCAAAACTCAACTTTTGGTGCTACCTCAACACAAGAAAATAACACATTTAAAATCTTTGGTAATGTCCGGTATATTCACGCAAAATTTCGTTGGCTGGTTTAACCAGGTAATCACAGATTTTAAACAAAAAACATAGTACTTCAAACATACTGGAATTGGCTTGCTAATTCTATATTAATGTGGTTGTGATCAGTTAAATTGTCATTCAAATATATCTTTGGAAATACCTAGAAAATACAGTCCTGTACGAGAACAATAAATCTTCTGAAATTATATAAAAATGATAAATGTATGAAGTTAAACATAACCATACAGCAGAATTGTACAGTGAGATGTTCAAAAGTTTAGCTGGTAGTCAGTGTCAACATTCTGAGACCAGCATTCAATTTAAACAACTAGAAGTCAATTATCAACATTCTGAGACTAGCATTTAATTTAAACAGCTGATAGTCAAAGGTTAAGATTCTGAGAACAGCATTTTACTTTGAACAGCTAGAAGACAATGGTAAACATTTTGAGAGCAGAATTTAATTTAAACAGCTGATAGTCAATGGTTAAGATTCTGAGACCAGCATATAATTTGAACACTGATAGTCAATAGTCAACATTTTGAGAACAGCATTTAATTTGAACAGCTGATAGTCAAAGGTCAACATTCTGAGACTAAGAAATAATTTGAACAGCTGAAAGTGGATAGTTAAGATTCTGAGAACAGAATTGACTTTGAACAGCTGATAGTCAACGGTTAAGGTTCTGAAACAGCATTTAACTTGAACAGCTGATAGTCAATGGTCAATATCCGAGAACAGCATTTAAGTTCAACAGTTGGTAGACAATTGTCAACATTCTGAGACTAGCATTTAATTTGAACAGCGGGTAGTCAATGGTTAAGATTCTGAGAACTGCATTTAATTTGACCAGCTGATAGTCAGTGGTTAAGATTCGGAGACCAGCATTTAATTACACAAACTGGTAGTCAGTAATAAACAGGTGATTTCTATTCGATGTAGTAAAGCGTATAATATTGCCTTAAGCAATCCTATTGATCTAGACTATGCCACATGTATGGACTGTGTCAATCGTGTATGGTCCTCGCAATGTATTGTGTGTTCCAATCGTTCATCGCGTGCGAGGTCTTCGCGATATATTGGATTTTCGTACATCGTGTGTGAGACATTCGCGATGTACTAGATGAGGTCATTGCGATGTATTGTGTGTTCCAATCGTTCATCGTGTGTGAGGTCTTCGCAATATATTGGGTGTTCCAATCGTTCATCGTGTGAAAGATCTTCGCGATGTATTGGGTGTTCCAATCAATCATCGTGTGTGAGGTCCTTGCGATGTATTGTGTGTTCCAATCAATCATCGTGTGTGAGGTCTTCGCAATATATTGGGTGTTCCAATGGTTCATCGTGTGAAAGACCTTCGCGATGTATTGGGTGTTCCAATCAATCATCGTGTGTGAGGTCCACGCGATGTATTGTGTGTTCCAATCGTTCATCGTGTGTGAGGTCTTCGCAATATATTGGGTGTTCCAATGGTTCATCGTGTGAAAGATCTTCGCGATGTATTGGGTGTTCCAATCAATCATCGTGTTTGAGGTCCACGCGATGTATTGTGTGTTCCAATCGTTCGTCGTATGCGAGGTCTTCGCGATATATTGGTGTCCCGATCTTCGCGATGTATTGTGTGTTCCAATCGTTCATCGCTTATGAAGTCTTCGCGATGTATTGTGTGTTCCAATCGTTCATCGTGTGTGAGGTCTTCGCGATGTATTGTGTGTTTCAATCGTTTCGTTCATCGTGTGTGAGGTCTTTGCGATATATTGTGTGTTCCAATCACTCATCGTGTGCGACGTCTTTGCGATGTATTGTGTGTTCCAATCGTTTATCGCGTGTGAGGAGTTTTGGGTGTTTCAATCGTTTGTCGTGTGTGATGTTCTCACGTTGTATTGTGTGTTCTAATCGATCATCGTGTGCGAGGTCTTCGCGGTGTATTGTGTGTTCCAATCGTTTCTCGTGTGTGAGGTCCTCGCTATGTATTGGGTGTTTCAATCGTTCATGGCGTATGAGGTCTCCTGTCTATGTGGTGTTGTTGCTACTCTCGCGCATGAAATATTTTATTCATGCGGTGCTTTCTCGGATTACAGCGCGTGAGATATTTTGTATAAATAGTATTTCCACGCCTCACGGTGTGTGGGAACTCATTTCTGGGATGTCTCTTAAAGAACAGACGCGCGTCAAATCTTTTTCTTGTGTTTAAAAGGTCTTATGCACCTAAGGGTTTAAATTATTAACTGGTGTAGATCAAACTAGTTTCCCGGGACATACTGTGCGCTAACAAGGTGTTTTGAATAATGAACTGTCTGTTAGTTAAGCTCGATACAGACATACACATGTTGAATTATTACGATGTTATGGCATTATAAAAATATGCATACTAATTCCCACAATGATGTTCTTGTTGAAAAACTACTAAGCAGAAAAATAGAGGATGATCTATTCTATAGATCATTTTGATACCCCTGTTAATTTGCGTAATACATACACAATGAGTTGGCACAATGCCAAGGGCTTTTATTGACCAAATATACGACAACTTTGGTCTCGCAAGTTAATTCTAAGCGTCACCGGACGGACCCATCATAATGGAGGCGTTGATGACTTTGTTTATTTTGTTAGTTTATTGAAGAAGCAGACGACAACAAAATGGGTTCGAAATTGGGATGAGCGTAAAAATTTCGCCATTACACACCAAACCTATTGAAATTTATCATTAAATAATCTCTGGGGGCTTTTTCTGCTGAATGTGGAATCAAAACCCCCTCCTTAGCTAACTATTTGGACTCGTGCGATTAGAATGTTGTAATAGCGTGTCAGAAGACCGAGAGGACTGTACCAAGAATACCAGTGTATAGAAAATAATTGTGTGGACAATCGAATAGAAATAATGTTCATGCCATTACCGACAGGTGAGGTGGACGAGTTTCTTTATCTAAGAGCTCAGGCTAACGTCTTCGCCCTAAAATAAACTCGGCAATCACTTGAACAATATTTCTTCATTAAATTCTATCGAGCGTTACTGTTGTTGTTTCTTCTTTATAGTAAAATGAAAAGTTAGCATGAGTTAGTTCAAACAGACAAAGCTCAAACTCTGAATATACTTTTAATTAAATATAGTATTACAAATAACATTATATATACCTTTGTTTTCATCACCTCGTCGCTAGTTACTGAAGAATGATAAGAAAGCACCTGAGAAAATAAACATGATACCTCATGATTGGACATATGGCCGATCGCTAACTTTCAGTGGCCGCGAACCCACATTTAATGTATCGCTCACGGATTCGAAACTGCATTTCGGCCGTAGGTATAAAATGATGTTGTTCAGAGACTACCAGGTTTGCAAAATGGGTTAATGAGGTTTCTGTCTGATTTTTTCCATTTACTGACTGTCCAAAGACGTTGTACAAGTGATATAACTTTGAGTTCGACGTCAAACACCAACAAAAAAATTAAGCGTGATCATAGATTAAATAAGGAACAAATATAAGATCTTTAGTATAAATTGAATATCATTAAAGATAAAAAAAATAACATTGCCATAAAAATGATACTCTCGTAAGTAAATTTTGTTTCAAATCAAGATATATGATATGGGTTGAAATCGAGACATAGAAAACGTATTAAAGAATACTGGTCTCGAAGAGCCAATGCAAGTATTGTGCTTTAAATATTGTTTTCGTTAGACAAACTATTATACGTAAAAGAAATCTAGGTCGCACTGACCTCCAGTGCCACTGACTGTTTAGCAGAAATCTTCAGAACTTCTTCATAAAGCATCGAATTTGTCATCCCAAGACCGCAAAATATTGCAAACGCCTGTGAAAGAAACCGTAATGACAGTTACATACTGCGACAGGAAACTCTTAACTGTATAATACACAGTGGTAGCTGCATGGGGAAGAAATCGAAGTGACAGTTACATACTACGATAGGAAACTTATAACTGTATAATACACAGTGGTAGCTGGATGGGGAAGAAATCGAAGTGACAGTTACATACTACGATAAGAAACTTTTAACTGTATAATACACAGTGGTAGCTGGATGGGGAAGAAATCGAAGTGACAGTTACATACTACATGTACGATAGGGAACTTTTAACTGTATAATACACAGTGGTAGCTGCATGGGGAAGAAATCGAAGTGACAGTTACGTACTGTGACAGGGAACTTTTAACTGTATTATACACAGTGGTAACTGGAGAAGAAATCGAAGTGACAGTTGCGTACCGTGACAGGAAACTTTTAACTGTATTATACACAGTGGTAGCTGGAGAAGAAATCGAAGTGACAGTTACATACTACGATAGGAAACTCTTAACTGTATAATACACAGTGGTAGCTGGGGAAGAAACTAATGTGAGTGTGTTGATTCCAGGGCCATGCTGTTAAAATGGCTACACCGGATGCCTAGGAACGGAATTCATACCAAGTGTAAGGACAGACACTGCTAGTTAAATAAAGGAATCTTTTAGAGGTTATATTGGATATTGATTTATAGACTGAGTCTTTGTTAACGTCTCCATTACTCAACGGCCATCGTCTGAATGGTAATGGATATTGTCTGCTTTCAGAAGCCTTCAAACTCCATCAGGGACTGTCAAGGCTTCACTCATAATGGCATTGACACTCAAACCTAGGGCTTCTTCTGGGAAAATGAACGGTCTGCTTCATTCTGACAAAGCAATCAGCTCGACTCCGTCAAGCTTTCATAACTGAAAACAAGTTTCTTATATTCAAAGAAACGTACTTACTTCAAACAATTGGTCATCGTGGTCATCGAATGGCTTTCCATCAGACCTATTTACTATTTGAGCAACACCTGTAATTAAGAAAAAAACAAAACAAATACAATGCGATTTTGGTATTTGATGTGTTGATCAAGGAAACCGTAATGCTATATGTTTTTTATCAAATGTTATAGATAAGGAATTTTAAAGTAATAATCATTTCCAGAGATCTCGAGACATTGGTCAAAGACGTATAAATGTCACATGCACCTTTCAGAGGGTTGGATTGTACCTTCACTATTATACCTCAACAGATATGCTATTGACAGACATGAACCACTTACCGATAATTTGAAACTTGTTATTGCGTATTGGTTTACAGAGAATACTTTTTGTGTGAAATCCGGTCAACTTGTCGATCTGAAACATCAGCATTTAAATGACAATTGATAACCAGAAAAGTGTTCAAAGTCTATTAATAAAGCAAGCCAACACAAACGAGTTGTGTGTTCTGTGTGTTTTTTGCAGTAGTGGCAAATCAAGTAAATTTAAGACAAATATGATTGATACACTTTTTTGTGGCTCCAGTAACAAGATATCACGACAGTGCACTGAACATTTGATCTGTTGTTTGAGAAAGTATCAAAGATGTATCGATCGGTTCATATGGATAACAGATATACTCTTCATGGTATCTTAGTGCTTGATACCTAACACAATTATACGAAAACAAAGTACTTTTGCTTGGAGTTTTTACACCTTAAAGCAACAATTATCCTAAGGAAAACATTTAATTTTATTTTAACTCCAGGCGCTATACATGAAACAATCACCAATAGAGGTATATAAGAAAAGGTATATTTCGTTCCGATCGTCGTTGGTAAGAAAATGTACATCGTGTAATTGAAATAATTAAATTTAGCAATTGTTTTTTCTTGTTAGCAAGTGTGAGATAATGGCAGAATAAATTTTTGGTATCAAAGAGTATTCTTTCCAGTATAACACAGGGTGTCAGCCAATCTGCGCATACATAACGACTCGTGATCCATAGAGGGGTTTATCTAATTCATACGACTGTTATATTGTTAGTCCATGTCTCAGTCATGACAATTGTTGCATCATTCGCAGGTAAAATACATACTTACCTCTGGATCAAAGCGAGGATCTTGATATGCGTCAGTAATGTTGATGGTTTCCCCCGTCACCAGAACTAACTCAGCGATTTTATTCGCTACTTTCAAGTCGGAGAAGTTGTCTGCGCTGAGAAATGCATAAAATTAACAAATTGCATCTAGTAGTGGGGTTTATATTTTACATAACTGTGGCAAATATTCTTTCTCAGTTAGAAAACAAAAAATGTGTTTACCATTTATAAAAAATGGACACCGATGATTAAATGCGAGTCAAATCAATGCTATTAAGAGCATAATATTAAGCGTAAAGCCACAAACACAAAACCTTAATCACAAGAAATCTGAGTTAAGCTACTAATTGGAACTTTTCGTAACGTGATAGAATAGGGATTATTACATTCTAGAAATCATGTTAACTGTACCACTCAACAACAAAATAGCTAAAGCCGATTTGTTATTGGAAAAACAAACAGCCCAAGTAATCGCCTGATACAAATCAGGGAGATCCCCTTCTTACACAGTAACTACAAGTCTCTCAATGGACCA
This sequence comes from Mopalia vespertina, assembly GCA_030265115.1. Classification (NCBI taxonomy): domain Eukaryota; kingdom Metazoa; phylum Mollusca; class Polyplacophora; order Chitonida; family Mopaliidae; genus Mopalia; species Mopalia vespertina. The sequence goes on along the minus strand of JAQQZZ010133214.1, from coordinate 12,794 downwards.
GGGTAAAGTTCAGTGTAACGCCCTCGTAAAAAAAGATGGAGTATATTTAATGACACTGTCATTTCTAGGTTGTGTACCGATATGACAGAAAATCGTATCAGGTAACTCTAAAACATCATTGATGTCCTTTTACCGCTTTATGAAAAGTGGAATGTATCGTTTTTTAGTGACATCCTCAAGTTTATTGTTAAGTGGGTAACATTAAATTGACATTATATGCAGGACCTATAGATACATGTTGTGTTATTATCACTTGTACAATAGCGACTGCATCAACACAAAAGTTACACCATAATTACCAGAACATGACCTTGGAAACATGTTTGTGTCGAAACGTCAAAAAGCTATTCTTGTGGACAATCCTGCTGAACAAATCCATGTTAGTAATGTGTTTTACTAGTATGGGTCTGAAGCAAGTAAGTACCTAGTTATTGAACTATATGACATGTTAATGAGCAGAAGGCTTAACCAAAAACAAAACAAAGTAGTCAAGCAAGACTACAGTTTCTGGGAGGGTGCCAAGTGAATAAGGAGTGGAAGAGACGACACATGTTACGTGTGGGTACAGATGCACAGAGAGAGAGAGAGAGCGAGGGATAGATAGTGAATTACCTGTAACACCGTCCACGTGCACGAGGCAGAGCAAAGGAGTCAAACGATTGGAGGGTTCCATACTGAAGTGGCAAACTGCGCCCTCTAGAGGACACCAGCGGCAGAATTAGACAAGTGGTACGAAGTTGAAAGATAAAAGTAATACAAATAAATCGACATTCAGTGATCTTTCCTTACAACAGCGAATCCTTGACATTTGCTCTGACGAAAATTGCTCCGAGAGCAACCATTCCAATGTCAAATGATCCAATAACAAAATCTCTGACGGTAATCGGTGTGAGACGATCGATTGTCATCGGGGCTATCGTCGTGGGAACAGTGTTTCTCAGAGCAGTTGTTTTAGAAGCAAATGCCAGGTACCATACACCAACACCGTGGAAGTATATTTAAATGAAACAATTGACGATAACAATTCCAAGCCACCAGTTGCAACGTAAAAACAGATTGGGGCTTGATTCACAAATAGATCCAATGTTACGTTGAACATAAATTTGTGAAGGTCACCATACTTTAAAAGCGGGTGTGCGAATTATATTCAGATCAACGTTGCACAGGTCAATTTGCTTACCGCCCTTGTCAATACAGATGCATGGCATCGTCCAACAGTGCAACAAACATAAGTATATAGGGGAAAACAGAATGCACAGATCCCAAGCATGTGAAAAATAATTAACATAAAACTTTAAGTTCGTTTTACCTTAATTTCGAGTGACCGTTTCGTACTGGGTAAGCCAAATCAAAGACCTTTGTAAATGCACACTGTTAAAAAACAAACACTGTGTTAGTTTTATCCCCATGCTGTATCAATTGACATTAAATTGGCTCGTGATTTTAAGTAAATTGCACTTTGCTCCATCGTTTGTTATCTTTATCATTATATATATGGAAGCAAAGTATCTTTGAGTGTCCTGTAACAAGACGCCAATAAGCTTTAAAAGGTTCTATATCAACAAGTATAGACCACACTGTTGTAAATGTATTCGCATAAAACGGAGCGTGTAGTTGGTCGAGACAATGTTAATGATCGTGTAGGTCAAATCAACTTTATGGTAAACGTAACCCGGTAACGAACATCTGTTGATGGATGGTTGGATTAGTATTGTGCAGTTTAATCGGCCGTATAATGTTTTCCCTGAGCAATATCAACAGTGACATTCCCTAAAAGCTCTGCATCAATATTTATACAGGCCATTAAGAGCCCTTAGAAATGGCCACTTGAACTAGGTCACTTATCTTGGTTATTACCCATAGGTTTTAGAGTTCGTAACGTTATATACCCAATACATCATCCCATCGGCAGAGCTCAATAGCCAATCAATTAATCAATACTACTTCTATTTGTTTTTAAATACTAGAGTTGGCGAACTACATTATTAACCAAGACAACGAGTTTCAATTCACCCATAAACAGACACAATATGAGGACAACCTTGGTGTTAAGCTATTCAAATGGAGCACTTATATATACTTATATCCGGGGACAACCATTGGTTTGTGTCAATACCATTTACTCTCATATTAGCCGTCTCAATTGTGACCAATAGACCTCTCAGCACTTCCGTTAAGGTGGTGTCTGTAGGCCTAACTGTGGTGCTTTATGGCAATCTCCTAGAGCAGATCACATCTATCACATTTGTTCTAGCATTACGGGTTTAGCTGATATCCATGTATGTCATGACTACTATGCAGCTCTCACCTCGTTTGTATTCTCCCTCAGTAATACTGAACATCGCTCACATTTTAACAGAGTTTGTGTTCGCTGCATAATCATCTGAATCACGTTTTCAAAAGAGGTCTGTTCCTCAAATATATCGTGAACAACTTCCAACAAGGCCTGTGTACCAAAGTAAAATTATTTATGTTGATTAGAAAACAATCCCTCAAGGTGTGATTTACGTTGTTGGTGCACTACACAGTCGTAGCAATCACAAGGAAGGACGATTACCGCAGTGACTAGGTAATACGTATTTACTGTTGAGTTTTATTTGAGTACATTGTAGATTCGAATGACTAGGAAAGGGTTTAACCAGGTACTAGTAACTCTGAAAGTGTTATTTCAAAGAAAAAACCCCGCAGAATTAAGCGGATGCAAGCTAGGTCACTATATGCGTTATATGTTGCATTATCCATGCAATAGACGGGCGAAAATTCATTTGATTAAACATTCATGTTTTAGAAATGCTCAGAGTCATACCCGATCCCTGGGGATTCACACCAGAATACTGAGTAATGAAATTTTCAATGTTACCTTATTTCGTTCGTATTCTCGAGTATAAGCTTCGAAAATGTGGGCGTTATGAATAGCAATCCCACAAAATGTCAGGTACGTGGCCAACATCTGAAAAGAAGGCAATATAAAGTTTATTAGGAATTGTCAGTGTTGTCCATGAGTTTGCGTTTCATCAATCAGTTAGCAGCTTGATAGAAGTGTTTATGATTGCACAGCGAAATACATTCAATTAAGACGAAATCACCTGGACAGAGTTCAGTTTCCATTCCACGGAATCTCATTATAAAAACGACATCAAATTTAATAGAGCTGATGTTTTTGGCACAATCGACCAGATTGCATTTCGGGCGAAAATAAATCTTAATTCCATGAATTTTATTTAAACCCAACACGTAATATGCCCAATGCCATCGTCAATGAGTAATTGGAATCTTAAATTACATTGAATCCTTGGATGAGACAAATGCGTTGGGATGATATGGAATTGATCAAATTAAAAAGATTATAAAAATTGTTCAGGAAATTAAGACAGGAAAGAAATGACAAATGTTCCTCAGGCTCAGAAATACATACAGATTTTATAAAACACTAGCAGATGTACTTTGTACATTGGCGACAGTAAGAAATTCTAGTTATTTTGAAAACGTATCGATTCTAGTGACTAAGTTACGTCGTTGTAAGACTGGCAAGTACGTAATGTGTTTTATTATATAGTCTATAATAGTGGGCAAATACTATACAATGCACACCATATAAACTTAAATGGTTTATCCCTATCTGCTCTGCGTTGATATCAGTTTGTTTCAAACGGAAACCCCAAAACGCAACTCTCGAGTGGAATCTAATAATAACAAAAATTGATTGAAAGACAGCAATGGTTACAGTAGTGTCACACTAGAGCTTTAGCAATTTCCATAAATGACAAAGTACGAGTGTAACTTCCGCTATTTGAATGGGACTGATAATGATATTGACCTTCTCATCGTCCTCAGTGAATCCGCCTCCCGTCGACTTGTTGATGACCTGCGCCACTCCGATAACATCATCCTCAGCGTCCCGGATTGGTAAACACAGCAAGGATTCAGTTTTATAGCCTGTTATCCGATCAACATCATCTGAATACCTCGGATCCTAAAAGGAAATTAACATATAAGATGCAATCATCATTGTCTTAGAAGACTACATAGTATCTGTAGGGTAAGGCGATATGAGCTACAATGGATACAGATGGTTCACAGCTTTCTTTTTACACTTTAACAAAATACTTACAAAATTGGCCCTAAATATGACTATGTCAACATGCAGAATGTGATGAGCCTTTCTTGGTTGGAACAGATGCGAGTTCAGACAAATTTTCCGGCCAATATTCGTCGAGATATGGAATCCACGACTCTCTGAAACCCCCAAATCATTTGTCAGGAAGTGGAACCAACGACTAGCAGAACCCCCAGAACCCACAAATCATTCGTCGGGAAATGGAACCCACGACTCTCAGAACCCCCAAATCATTCGTCGGGAAATGGAACACACGACTCGCAGAGCCCTGAAATCATTCGACGGGAAATGGTACCTACCTCTTTCAGAACCCCCAGATCATTCGTCGGAAAATGGAACCCACGAATCTCAGAGCCCCGAAATCATTCGTCGGGAAATGAAACCCACGACTCGCAGAACCCCCAAATCATTCGTCGGCAAATGGAATCTACCACTTTCAGAACCCCCAGATCATTCGTCGGGAAATGGAACCCACTACTCTGAGAACCCCCAAATCATTCGTCGGGAAATGGAACCCACTTCTCTGAGAACCCCCAAATCATTCGTCGGGAAATGGAACCCACTACTCTGAGAACCCCCAAATCATTCGTCGCGAAATGGAACCCACTACTCTCAGAACCCCCAAATTAACAGCAGTAAATACCGGCCACATAGACCTAGAATTTCATAAAATTAAGAAAGTGTTATCCCAAACTAAAGCAAATACTGTTAATATTCACTTCATAAATAGCACAACCATAACAAACAAATGCTATAGGATCCTATAGGATTTTGTCCAAATTCATGTTTAGAAATTTTCTATGGAATCTTATAGGATTTTATATGATTTGTTTGTAATGATTGTGTCATTTAGACAGTGAATATTATTAGACAGTATTTGAGTTATTTTTGGATAACACTTTCTTAATGTTATGAGATTCTAGGTCTATGTGGCCGGTATTTACTGCTGTTGACCTTATAGGATCATATAGGATTTATATATGGTATCCTATAGGATTTTATAAATATCCTATAGGATCCTATATGATTTCTAGAATCCTGTCACATTCTGTCAGGGAAAAGGTTTTTAATAAGCATATACTCTCCGTTACTATAACCTAAAATAGTTGTTTATGATCAATATTTGAACTATGAATCGATTATCAACAATAACCATAGAGATTGACATATATATTCGAAGAGGTTACATTAAATGTCATTACTGTACTGTTGACTGATTTTGATCCAATTGACCGCCAAGACAGAGCACTTTGATGTGACAAATTACAATTGCTGGAATCCGCACAGCAGCTTGACGTTTCATCGGATCGTCAAGTCATATAACATGACACATGACCGAATCATAATTTTAAACTAAACCAGATGAGACTGTTGAGCCAAGAATTTGGAACAATATTTAAACATAGAACACTAATGCTATAAAACAATAAAAACATGTTGACATAATACGTTGAAGACATCCCCCCCCCCACCCTCGCCCCCACGACACCGACAGCTGGTGTATCTTCGAGCTGATTTTATTTAGAAAGTATTCCTGCATAATGGGTCATGTTGATATACAACTACTGTATAATATTACATACCTCCTCCAGTTCAAGAAGCTATTTAAACATACATTAACAGTATTGCCAGCCATTACAGACCTTGTTTCATTAGACAATGACAATGGTTGCCTAACAAACGCAAATGCTATAACAGGCATACCATGTGCAGTATAAGTCTGGTTAAAAGCTGTTTGATTTATATGATTTCAATTTCAGTTTAAGTCGTGAAAAACGAAACCGACCATGTGGCAAAATTGTATTCCAAAGGTGGACAAAAACAGATCCATATTCGATGAACTCTACCATTGGTTGGTATCTAGAGATGGTAATGTAAGATATACACATGTTCTTTTAGCTTGAAATGCCTTTTTTGATTAACTCTCTTGGTCTATTTATGGCAAAAAAAGACTAATGCTCCATCGGGTCTGCACAAGGTTCGTCTTATACACTCCTATTAACTGACCTTTCAATTAATATTATTGAAATCGTTACTCTTGAAATAATCAAAAAGGATTAAGACGTGGAGATTTATATTTCAATCGTGTGACATCAAACGTTGGATTAGCTTTGTGTCTAAGTAGTATCCGACGAAGTTAATTATCTGGCTTTTCGGTTAAGTCTGTTCTCCCGGAGACCAGAATCATCCGATTGAATTCCACACATAATTAAATGATATAGGTTTCTTTGAAACCGAAACATAACTCAATATGCGATGATTAATGGACAGCTTGTAAGCGAAGTCAAATTAAGTCATTTCTACATTATCTAGAAAAGAATCTATACTTTACGCATATGATTATAGTGCATTCGTGCGTTCTGCCATCTTTCATTTGATACCTCTAATTCTGGCAGCCATTAGTGCTACATTCGGGAAGCATCAGTGAGTAGCTCATTGGTGAGTTGACCTTCAAACATTTGTGTAGTTTTGCTAAATGAAAGCGTCATCTTTACCAATGCAATGGATGGTTTCTGGCTAAGGATACAGTACTTTCCAAAATGTATCAGGTAATAGGGCAATCGACCATGCAACTTTACGAGCTTTCAGTAAACTTTGATACCGGAAGTAGAACACCATGAGTTTTCAGTGGATGTAATATATCAAGTAGCAGATCCCGCATCATAGCCTAAGTTAAATTCAAAATTCACCGAAGAAAGAAATATTAATTCAATCAAAGAATTGATTAATGTGGAAGCGTTAATGGCCTAATGCCACTTCGATACAAAATCCCGAATAGATATATGATACAATGACTGAAAGATGTGACAGGTGGAGATGTAAATCAAGTATGTATTATCCCAAACGAAAGCTTTCACTAAAATGGGGAAAAAATATAACTTCCATTGTCTTAAAGTAGTTCCGGTCATCAATCGGTAATACAATCAGAGCAATTCCTGATGAAGCGTTCTAATTGAAAACGCAACCATGTAGGCGATAATTCTCAAAATACCAATTAAAAAAACCCCGATTGCAATCAGTAATCTAATATAATGTGCATTTTCGAATATAATTACCTGGTTTAATAGTGTTTCTTTCCTAACTATATTTTTGTCTTCGTTTTAAAACAGTGCCGATTAATTGTAGTGTGAAATGTCATTTGTGCTTTGGAAGCTCTTTTTCGGATTTTATAATGTTGTTTTATGAAGATATATCCGTTTCGTCAACTTAAAACAGTGTTAACTTATAAAACTGTGTTATCTCCTCTCATTTGTATTTTGGAATGTCATTTACATTTTTAGGTCCCTTTTAGATACATATTTGTCTTTACTTTAACGGTATTCATTAGATGTATTCGAGACTAAAACAGTATAAAAAAGAAATTGGATTCGAGGGAGATTAAAATTGTGTAAGTGTGAGATAAAATAAAGAGGCATCACAGAATTCCCTGTCTATTTACACTTTGAAAATAAGGTTAAAGTAGAGAGTGTCTCGATTTCTGGAGCACAGCTAGAAAATACACAGCTAAGTATCTTAGAGCATTTATTACCTAATTGAGATTGTACTGCAAGGAAATTTCGACACAATACGATGTTATTGACGATGTCATTTCTAAACGCAGCAGCACTGATAACAGAAAGCGCTGTCAGAAAACCGCGTCATTTTATGAATACAGAGGACTAACTACTTGCATGATCTCTACCCATTCTAAAATAGAATCGAGTCTACTTCCTCCGTCGAGACATTGACTCTAAGATACACCCGCGCCATCTTGTTTGGCGATTCTTCTATCTCCTGATCTGTGGCAAATGTCGCACGAGAGTTGTCTTAGTCTCGTCCACTATAGAAACTCTCGCGAGAATACGATTGGATCTTTACCAGGAACGAGCACAAATCATAACAGCATGAGACTTCTACAGTATGGAAAATAGATTCTCGCCTAGAAACTGACTAAATGAGATTTTTGTTTTGTTTTCAAAATAAGGCAAACCTTCATAAGTCCGTGTAATGTACCAACCGTGTGTTCCCCGGTCGGACAAATTGTAGGGTTTCATGCTGGGAGCAGTAAACTGAACATGTCTATTGCTAAACAAACACAAGACATTGAGTATCTAGGTCACATTTAACATTAAATACACTAAATCAGTCATGGGGTTCTTATACCACACTGATAGGAAACGGGATGAAGGTTATTTACTCTTTTAGTTTAATTATTTGTTTTTCTCTACTTTTAAAAGTTTTATTGAGGCTTAGGGTCGTATTCAAGTGCTTCGATTTCAAACGCGCGAGAACAAACGCTGGCTTAATATTCTTTTTAAAACGATAACAAAGTTAATTTTCTGGCTCTCAGTTTTCGTTTGTTCTACCGTACAACAGAATTATACATTTCAATTTGCCCATAATTTAACCATATCACTTTTCTCAGTTCGTGTAAGTTTCTGGGTTAAAGAGATCGCATTTGTCCATTACTCTGTTTTCGTCAAAAGAAACAATAATATACCCTCATATTTATGTTCCTATCGGACCCAGTGTATATGCAGGAGAGATGCCAGAGGCCTCGACGATCGGATTTCCACATAACTTCCCAAAATTGCTATACAAGTGAAAAAGCATTGAGCACATACATACGACGGCTTGCTATTTGTTCCCAGACACTGTTCTAGGTTAAGATGTTGTGAAACTCAAGATAACATGCAGGTAATAACCGCCATTAACAGCAAAGACATTAAGCCAAGTTACGCTGAGTAATTGAATTCACTAATCTTGATTGCGGAGTTTCTTCCGGTCATTTTTTTAAAAACAAAATTGTTGTTCGAATTGGCAACAAGTAAAACATTATCCAAAGGAGCAGGTCACAGAAGAACGGTATGAAACAAGAAGTTCGCCTTTCGTATGATACGTAAAAGGGTTAAGCTTAACGAACGTCTCTAAACCCGTATCGACTTGTATCAAATAAATAAGGTGTATGGTAGAAAATATAAACATTTCTAACATGCAACTCTGAAAATTTCAGTCAAAACTATACACTACTATATCGCAAAATACGACACTAGAACGAATCTTTAACTGCAATATTGCTTGTAAAAGCGGTTTTACCGTATTCGTATAATAAAAACTGAATGAAACATGCAGCGTCAATTAAAACACGAAATCTCCCGATAAGGAGGGGATGGCCGGAGGGGAACACGTTTCATCGTCCATAACAAGTGAATGATCACTAGTAGTCATGGAAGATGAAGGGCCGTCTTCTCGTAAAAGGTGAAGGATCAAAATATTTTCTGCATCTCTCCGATGCGGATGATATATTACAACAATCTCGCAGGTTTGAATGTTATTCGTCCAAAACAATAAACCTCCAGACGCCATGACAATCTTCTTAATTTCACTCACAAATTCGTCTCAAACCTAGACGAAAACCATTTACGCGACTATTATTCACCAAACGTCTCGCCTTGTGTTTTTTTGAGAGTGGTTAAACACCGTAGGGTGGTTGGTTGTTAAGTTTCGTTGGAGCTTTATTATAGCCTCAGGGGGCTATTCGCGCCGTTAAACTCCGTACCTAATGATATTTGACTTATATGGCGGCTTGCCAGCCCAATGGATGAAGGAAACCAGTTTCGACACAACTGACAACACAGGACAAATACAGGACAAGCACAAGACAAATACAGGACAAGCACAAGACAAATACAGGACAAGCACAAGGCGGCTTCCTGATGCCCCTTAGTTCTGGGAGCACCAGGGCAAAGGGAAGCTGCCTTCCACCCCTCCGCCGTTTCGTCCTGTGAGTTTCGCCCTTTGAGGTAAGTGACAGTACAAAATAAGGCCCGCTTCATCTTTTGAGCAACCCAACCATGTTGCATGATCGCAAGTTGTCCGAATTATATATTTGTTTTATCTGAAAGTCAGCTATTTGAAATAAAATGTCATGAAACCTGCTAACATTGTACAAAAAATAACACCGAAGGCAAAATTTCAGTATATTTCATCGAACGATTCGATCATTGATGTGTACATACCATGTTTGAGTAGCCAGCAAGAGGTGGTCACGGAATTAATCTGATCTTCGTTACAAAAGGATAAAAGAAATTTGGAAGATCAGATACGCGAAAAGGTCAACCTAAATTGTTTGATCCTAAAAGAAGTTATCGTTAAATTCCCGCAGGTGCACCGCATGTAGAAAACAATAGAACGAAATATAAAATTCGCCTTTGGTATGCAAGTAAAATAATTTTAAGATTTTGCATGAACAGAAACAATATACAATGCTTAACAGATGGATTGGCACACATACACTACAATACTAATTCATTACAGCACTTGACCACAATATCAAAGACTGCCACAACAATGCTACTATACAGGTTGTCATGACGTCACCTGTCATCGTTGTGCTGGTATCACAAATATTGGCTTTACTCCATTTATATTTATCCCGGTGGAGGCAAGCAAATTTTTCTCTCTTCATTTATTCAAAATATATAAATAGAAAATAAACAAAGAATTAGTGTGACACTTGTACCGTCAAGAAAAGCCCCCACCTTAATCAGATTGATGTCACACAATCAAATGCACACCTTCATCATACAATTATACTGAGCAATAAATCCATTGATTTAAGTTAGCTTTAGATGATGTTAGCATCATTATAGTGTAAAATGTGTCTTAAGAAGGCCAAAGCTATATTGATTATTACGAGAGTTAAGAAAAAAGGCACAACAAATGCCATATTATTTTTGTATTCCTTTTCACAGTATATCTGTCATGACAATACTACAGATACAATTCTAGCAGCCACAAGAGTGACGTGTTGCATGAGAGATGCATCGTCAGTCACTTTTAAAAGTACTCGCTAATCCGGGTATACTTGGATCATTGTTTTATTTTTCATTCGTTGACTGGGTGTAATCCACAAACATGAATGACATTTTTCGATTTTCCAGAAAAGATATAAATTGTTTCTAGCTACCCATAAGATTATGGACAGGCAAAATGTAAGAGAAAAGCCTCGAAAGAAACCAACAAATCAGTGTCCAGGTAGACCACTTTGATCTTAAGACTTCCTGCTGGACTGTTCTGGGTTTCTAAAGGAATTTTTGCTAACGTTGATTAAAGATAAAATTAAGGTTTTCGTCTTTTAAGAAAATCTTTACTTTAGCTATGAAAGGTTTCGTACAGCTGAGTAGTCGGCCTTCACAGTTTCACTACTCTACTTGCCACAATAACTGTCTATGAGATCTCATTTATTTATTTCCCATCTCCTACATGAAAAATTGCACTTCAGACAAATTTTATCAATTAAGGTCCACCATTTGATCAGCAAAGTGGAATTTCTTAACTAATAAAAATAAAAGTTAATTTTTGCACCAGGTACCAAAAACCGTAGTGTATCTATAGGTTAGAACTAATGTTACCACCATACCAACGACGATATATATGTTTGATATCAGCTGGGCTTTTCGGGGTGGTTTCCCTGTGTGATATGCAATGCTGCTTCCATTATGGTTTATGGTAGTGTATCAAGATTCTTGACTGAGATCCTTGTCATTATCTAATTCTAGCCTTCAATGCAAATCAATAGAATCTAGTGATATGAAATTGTAGTTAGCATCACGCACATGTCAATTTACGACGACTGGTTTAATGGTTTAACGTAGCAGAAGGACTAGAAAGCTCAATTGAATAAATAACCCCAACATGACCGTTACTTATAATAATATAATATATTATAAAGATACAAAATTGATGTGTTTTCTGATTAAACTCTGGCATGGCAGTTCAAGCTAATAGTTTATAATCCCCATGATATATTGTAAAAACCAGAGAACTTGAGTGAAATTGCGTTTCAGATTGTATTCACTTCGACTGCCTGTTTTTAAGAAATCCCTTTTCTGCCTTGCCTGAAAATAAAGGATGTCCCCAATGTACACTGCTGGAAAATGACAATAGAAAGGAAAGTGAACCTGGTTTTTAGTGGGAATTATCTTGCAACAAAGTCTCAATGTGTAAAAGTGTGAAGTCTATTAAAAAAACCCACATAACTTAAGTCCCAGTAGACTTAATCTTAAAAATGAAAGTGGAAGGATGTTTGTGATATACAATTATACAATATAAACTGGTTACCCGGTGCCACGGTGACATCCCAACATAATGGGACTACACAAAATTATACCATTTTAACATTATGCAAATGAGATACCACAAAACATTGCCACTATACAACATACAACAACGTAGAAACGACAAAATAACAGCACGTGTAATGGTAAAATGTTGTCACGCTGTAATCAAAAAAGTTTGTACAGGAACAATGAAAACCCCTTCCCATTAATCACTTGTAACGAATTACAACGCCACCACAACAACACTCTTGTATGCAAGTATCTTCAAATTACCGGGATATGACACTTGTACTGTACGAACAAATAGTATTGTATAAGATAACCAAATCAGGAACGTGATTGATTTTGCACACAGAAAAGGGATTTCGTCAGAAGCAACTGAATTAAAACGGCCAATATTTCTGAGTTATTGATATATTTGTGTCAAATGTACATGTGCTCTTCAGCTAAGGGATAAATTGCTTCCAGCTAATAAAAAAACCAATAAGTCCATTAAGATCATCTTCCTATGCAAGAGTCAGTATGTGTAAGACGAGACTTCCACATTACTATCCCTTGCTGTAATTCGAAGGGAA
>JAQQZZ010133203.1:0-13648 GCA_030265115.1 Mopalia vespertina | reverse complement strand
CATCCCATCAACTAAACATGATAATGGACAAGTTTACTGATACGCCATATCCCAATGGACCAAACATGATAATGAACAATATTATCGATTTATGCCACATCCCATCAACTAAACATGATAATGGACAAGTTTACTGATACGCCATATCCCAATGGACCAAACATGATAATGAACGAGATTACTGATTTACGCAATACCCACAATGGACTAAACAATATAATGAACATGATTACTGATCTACGCCACACTCCAATGGCCCAAACATGGTAATTAAACAAGATTACTGATTAACGCAATTCCCCAATGGACAAAACATGGCATGAACAAGCTTGCTGATTTACGCCGCACCCCAATGGACTGAACATAATTATGAACAAGATTACTGGACTGATCATAATAATGAACAAGATAACTGATTAACACTGCACCCCAATATACCAAATATGGTAATGAACAAGATTACTGATTTACACCACCTCCCAATGGACCAAACATGTTAATAAACAATATACTGCTGACTTGCACTAAACCATAATGGACCAAACATGATAACGAACAAGATTGATGACTTACGCCACACCCCATTGGACTAAAGCTGATAATTAATAAAGGTGCCAGGAACAAATGTACATGATGGATTGGATTGATGATGGAATGAGCAGCTACTTGTTTACTGAACTGAACTAATTGCGATAATGAACAATGGATATTTGGGAACAAATTCAAATCACACTCTCTTGGACAGATGACAGTGAACAAGGTTAAAGATGTACGCAGCACTGCATTTACCAGATTAAGGCAAAGAACAATACTACTCAGTACCGATTTATATCTAATTCCTTTTGACTTTTGATGAAAGTTCCCTAATTAACTGCGCAAAAATTATCACCACACTGGTCTTTAAAAAAATACATAAACCAAGTTCACTGAGAACTCTTTGACACTAAAACTCCCTGGAAAAAGAATACTTTAAATAATGGTCTTGAAAAGGTAGCCGTGATCTTGGATTGGCCAGGTTGATTTTCTCATTGCAATACCGTACGGTATTTAACAATCCCATGTTCGTATAGTGTAAAATGCTGATAAAGTAATCATTTGGTGTTTAAATTGTTTTTAGGGCTCAATAAGTTCGCAACACCCATAGTGCTCAAAATCTCCAATGTGCTTCTCAATGCCAACATTGTTCAGTTTGTTCATGGTGTTAACACTGTTGATGGAATTCATACTTCTCACAATGTCCATAGTTTATATTGTTTCTATGTTCATTATGTTCATTATCCTCGTAGTGTTCGCAGTGCTCTTATTTGTCAGAACGCTCACTATAGACATAGTGCTCACACTGTGTGTAGTCTTTATGATGTTCTTGGTAGAGTTGCCAACTTAACTCTGTTTGTTTAGAAATTGTTATAAATGCTTTTATTGTTGGAAATATTCACTTTGTTCCAAATGTTCGTAGTGTTTGTTTGCAAAGTTGACAGAGTCCCCGGTGTTTAGATGTGTTCACAATATTCGAAATGTTCATATTGTTCGAAATGTTCATACTGTTCGAAATGTTCGTATTGTTCACACTGATCGAAATGTGCATACTGTTCTAAATGTTCATATTGATGAAATGTTCACAATGTTCTAAATGTTCACACAGTTCGAAATGTTCGAAATGTTCGTACTGTTCGAAATGTTCATATTGTTCGAATGTTTAATATTGTTCGAAATGCTCATATTGTTCGAAATGTTCACGATGTTCTTAGTATTTGCAAACTTGATAATGTTCTCAAAGTAAGTTTAGGTTCCGGTTTTCAGTCGTTTTTTGTTTGTTATGGAACATTGTTGAGCCGACGTCATATAAGTTAAATACCATTGAGTACGATATTAAACCTCATTCAATGAAATAAACAATCTATTTGGTTCTATTGGGAAGTAGATATGCCTTCGTGCTATTGTGGTAACACTCATAGTTACATACTAGACAATGTAGTTGTTACGTGAATTATAACGTCCCATATTTATTTTTTGTCATACGTAAACAGTAGAAATGGAGTTTGAACCGATTTTTTGTTAAAATGATGCGTTAAAATGATGTCTCAAATTGAGTCTATTCTCTAGCATAACTCCCCATTAAGGGTAGTTAAACTAGACTTACATGAGCCCCTGTAGAATTAAGATCTTCACAGTACCACGCAAAAGAAAATTACAAAGCATATACAGGTGTTTATGTCATTCGATGGGGATAGTAAACCCTTATTATGCCGCTAAGTCCACTTAATTGAAGGACTGACCCCAATCGAATTCCGATGTAGGCAACTACACAGTTTGCAACGTTAAATCTCTCTAGCTACTATTCTTTCGATGTATAAGGTTGAACCAGGCGACGTTGGTTTATCTGGATTCTCCGCCGAAGTAAATAAGGCAGAATAAAAATATTAATAATACTCATTAGAAACATAAGTGAAATGCCTTTGAGAACGTTAGTCATAGTTAAACAAATTGGCCGCTGACTGAAGCTTAGAGATACATCTGATTTATACCATGCTGAGCTCATCGATGGATATAATTCATAAATAACTGGCAGAATGTGCAGGTGGGCAGATGCAGGTATAAATCGTAGCGGAGGAGCGATGCATGTGAACAGATGATACTGTTTGCTTCAAATATAGGCATATATGTTACCATAAAAAGTAACTGGGTTTTCTTAAGTACTTCTGGAAAAGACGTAATTAGATTTCGATTCTGCACAATGGAGCACATTACATACGCAATTGATAGCTTCCTGTCCGGCTTTTAAGTTCAGGAAGGCTGTAAACCAAATGTATCAGCCCATTTTCGAGGACTTCAAAGCCTTTTGTATTGCAGTTCTGTGCAATTAATTTTGTACTTAAGAGAATGTTTCCGCCTTTAAAATAATCCCATTTGGCATGTAATTATTCTCTATTTCCTATTATCTTCTCGTTTAAACATGCTAGTTTATGCCAAGGTCATTTCTGAACTGAAATATGATGTTGCTTTGTTAATTGAAAACTAATAAATACTTATTCAGAAAAAAAATATTACCAGCGAACAAAATGAACGCTTTTGGTGCTTTACAAGTAAGAGTAGTGCTTTGTAAAATGAATGCATATTGGCTGCATTTCCTGTGCATTGTCTGCCCAATGTATATTTGAGCCCTTCAGGGCAATAATGGTCTAACTCCATATTATCTGATTAGAACTTGAAACTGTGTAGGTTAAAGGTAAACAAAAATAATTGAAAGCAGAATCAAAACAATCAAATAGATGAAAGAAATATGTATTATATTGCGAGCTAATTTTTAAATGTCGTCTGGTCTTTATGTCATTGTTTAAAGAAAAGATCAACTATGTAGCTCGACCATTATTGTTCTAAGTGACTCATTTGTGGTATAATTTGCGACAAGCGGATCAAAAAAAAGAATGACATCTTCATGTGTAGGGAAATATGAATAGGTATCTAAGTCATATAGCTTATACTAGTAGGCATAATATACACACATAACATTGTTGTGAACTAAAATATGTATTCATAGCCTGAAGACATTTACTATCATGTCTATGGTGGTTTTCATCGATTCTAAAATAGCCCATGACTTCTTCGACGAGATATAGTCAACTGGAATTCCTTAGATTTTGCGGGTATCCATTTAATACTGTGTTATTTGAAGTCAAGGACCTAAACAAACGAAAATCATATATCTTTGACAAAATTATATTTGACTGCTTGAACCATGTAACGTACATGTATTGTTTCATATTCCTAATGCATACGCTGATCGATTGATCGGTGATTCACACCATGGTCAACGGCATTTAACGGCGGTGTATAGCCGACCAACAATTGGCATTAACAAAGCCTAAACTGCGACGTGTTGACAAATTTTGAAAGTTAATCTTCCTCCAGGGCCTAGCAGAGACAGCGTTCCTCCATTCTCAATAAACTACCCTTAGTCAGAGGGCCATAAAAGGAAACATGGTGTCCTTATATATGACATAATTACTTTTGTTTTACATGTACTTGCAGCAAATTTGTCCGGATGCAGTGTTGATTGGAGTAGGTGGGGCATGTGTGGTCGATTTCCCGTGTAGCCATTGGAGACAGAAGGCGTGGTTCAAAGGTGCCATGGTGATAGCGTCTCTCTCTGTTAAATACATGGAACGACTTATTCCTGGATATCGAAGTTTGGAACAGACGTTTGAAGGGGATTATGTTGGTACGTAATTTAATTGTCATTTCCAGTGTTTCCGGAATACACCTTTACCGACTTAGATCGTTTCCTGTTATGTAATACCATATTGTTATTTTCAATTTAAACTATTTTCGGACTTTGACCAGAACGTATACAGGGCATGTATCAATTATTCCCAAGTAGTAAGCAATCAGTTGTTACAAGAATTCGTTAATTGTTGCGCGTTATTTCTGATGATGACTTAAGAAAAGGTAAGCCCTATTAAAAGCAACCCACGCTATCACCAACAGCTGGTTGTAAAACGTGTAAGTTAAACCCATTTCAATCATGTTCGAATGCATTGTAAGTCTTACAGAGCGCTTGTTTGGGTTAGTCGGTATTCAAAGCAGAAGGACATAATTTGAAGTAGAAGAGAACGAGACTTACTATGGGTAAGAGCTGTCAAGCAGGGCACCTTGGAAATAATTTCCTGACGTCACAAATTAGTTATGGACAGGACGCTCCGACAAATCAGTATACAAGGAGAACGGTTAAATCTGTCTTTCCGTCAGACTTAGGCAATTGCAGCTCGACACTTTGATTGACTTTTCAGGTGCTTTTCGCTTTAATCTTTGGCGGTTTGGAGAATGGATAGAGGCTGTTGTCGATGATTATATCCCTGTTCTCAATGGACAACTAGCTTTCTGTCCTTCATTGGGGAGCCCACCCGAATTCTGGGCACCTCTCATAGAGAAAGCTTATGCCAAGTGAGTAATTTGGGTGTTTTTTTATTTATCTGTAGATCTTGTTGTTCTCTTTTTGAACGTTGATAGGTCAACGTAAACATGCACAATGAAAAATATGAAATGCTAATGTCTAAAATCTGGCACCTAAAACCTTTGCTAATTGGCTGGTGGGTAGGAAGATCCACTTTCACAAAGTGTCAAACGATATTTGTAAGCCTATATTTTGACATGTCGAAATTGTATCGATATTATTTGTTGTACTACATGTTATGAAAGTGGCCCCAAATGCGTGGGAAAAGTCCTGTGTGAATTAACCTCGGTTTGGGTTAAAGACCTTTTTTTGATTCTTAACTTCGATCATATACTGTTGATCAAGTATTGATGTTAACCTGAATATAGATGCGGACGCCTAAATAAGAATAGCAAAACTGGACATAACGGGCCACAACAAGGGTGTTGGCGACGAGCAAACCATAAATGTTGATAACGATGGCCTGGTGAAGATCGTGAATACTTGCTTAAATGATGTCAACGACCTTGTTGTATAGAGTTTAATAACGATTAAGGGAGAATCCAGTTTCTAAAATTTTTGCACCACCCCCCCCCCCCCCCCCCCCTATGGCGTCATACGGTGCATCCGATTATCCAAATCTATGTGTTTTATACAGCATTGGAGGTGAAGCTGCTATGTCGCTTATTCAGCATTAATGAAAACAAGTTGAAATTCTCAATACACGAATAGTCCGGTTACATGCATGTGTTTGTGGAAATGCACAATAGAATGTTTTCAGGTAACATAGCATGACGAAATAAGCAGTTGAAATGTCTTCCAGTGATCTCACCTGGGACGCTTAAATTCTTAGACTTTTGGCGCATGTATTTTTCCGAGTATACATTACCGTCAATTAACAACATTAATGTGATGAACGACAGTTTGTTTATTTGTTTGATTTTGGTGTAACGTCATACCCAATGGTATTTCACTGGTATGACGACGCATCGTCCATTCTACATTGTTTACTTCATAAATGTGATGGAAAACAACGTCGAAACATATGCGTCACATCGTGTGATTCCCTCATATACCTAATGGTAACAGCAGACTTGAATTTGTGAACGGTACATTGAAGAAGGATTAGTAGACTGACACGCTAACAAGACCACGGCCTCGGGCCAGAAAAGTCCCTAGTTATAGTGAAAATTTAATGTGATTCTGACACGAGACAAAGAAGCCTTGTCATATTATCAAATAAGTAGGCAACGACAGAAACAAGATGAGTTACAGTTTGCAATACTTGTCTCAACCTGAAAAGTTGATCGATCCGTTTTTTTTCCAATTTAAATGGGAAGAAAAACACAGGAGAGCCTGGGTACATATAGTGTAGAGAGCTGGTTCAAACAATGGCTTCCTCGGAGTGTGGTGAGTTCTCATTATGTTGTCAAAGCCCATTTCAATGAAGCCATATTAGTTATTTATGGTCGCTATATTGAGGATAAAAATAAATACAGACAACTCCGGACATTGCCATGTTTCAATCAAGTCAACACAAGCTTTAAGCTTATGAAATACAGACATTTACCCCTTTACTTTAAATAACCAGATGCTGTAAGACATACGAAGCCATCGAAGTGGGGAAGTCCTTAGACGCGCTCACTGATTTGACCGGTGCTATTTGTGAATACTACACCCCGGACGTTAATCCGCCAGAAAACCTATTCCATATTCTGTACAAATCCAGTGTTAATCGATCATTTATGGTGTGCTGGCGGAGCGAGAAAAGACTGACCCCAACAGGATTTGATTTCGACGACATTAACTCCCAGGTAAGATTAGAGTTAATACAAATTGTTCCAGCCATCTGAATAACTACACATGGTATATTGTGTGGACTGAGAATTAACTGTTATGAACCAATTCAGGTGTCAGCGGAGATAGTATCAATAAGTCCGATTTGACCGAGGGGTCCTAGCTTAATAGTAATATATACATTATACCTATGGCAAAGCTGTCCAAATAAAAACCCCTATAAAAGCGGAAATGGAGAATTTACATTAAAAATATCATTGTGTAGATTAACCTAACCGTAACCGCCATTTAAATCATCTCGCATATTCGCCAACAATCGTAATGTAGCATGATGTTTTTTCCCAAACAATTTTTGAATTGGGCAGACACTTTTTCGGACACCATGCCTTTAAGCACTGGTACTCAGACTAACTCGTTTCGGAGTCTGAAGAGGTTGGTGACAACACAGCGCTTGGTCAAATTTCATCCAGGTCATTTATCTGCCCTTCAAGATAACCTTCCATGGCGAATGGCTCCTAAGTAAAACATAGTCGATTTTACAACTTCTGTAAATGCTACAACACAACATCAGTGAACACATAAGAGAAGGGTTCAATTGCAATGCTCAAAACGTTGCTGAAGATTTCCTCCATATGTCTACCAAGAACGCCGTTGTATACAAAGGCAAACAACCTTCACCATGACCTGATATATCCTCCTGAGACCTAGGGTAATCTTCTTTGTTAGATTTTAAGGCCATTCAATATGGTAGCTTGTTTTTGGCTATCTTGAGAGTTCGGGTGTTTGTCCACAGAGATGGACATTGGGTTGGAATTTCACTTTGCAACTCGATTATGAATAACTGAGCAATTATAAACAAATAAGTGTTTGTCCACGGGATGTATGGACGAGGGATCGTAATAAGATTTCAAGCAAACAAATTTTAAAAAAAATAATAGGATTGAAGACTATATGGATTATAACTTCTCAATATATTAATCGTATGGTTTTCAAATATGTTGAGAGATTGAAATCCATTTAGCCTTTTGCCTTATTTTCGTCAATGTAAATTCACTGTTGGTTTTCTTGTTTTCATATTGTCAAAATTTATATCTTTATTATTTTCTTTTATTTCAGAAGGAATACGAAGAAAAGGGTAGCCCGAAATCAGATAAATATTTGCACATCATCTCCGCTACTACAAAGGTAATGATCAAGCTACCAGCAAATATATTCTTGTTAAATAACGCAGACTGTAGTAAGGGTACAGTGGCGTAGTCAAAAAAACAATATAATAGACGAGTCCCCAGTACTGCGTATATGTAGGTCCCGGAAGATCTGAAAAGGCGGAAGCGCTTAGAAACAGTCAGAGCTATTTGTTGAGTTTATTTTCTGGGAATAATGATTTGTCCCTTCTTTGTGTGGTATTAAGAAGTTGGGAGTATCATAAGTCAACGAACAACTTAGTATGTATAAAAACTTCTTGATTATTTCGCATGTTTCTATCTCATAATTGGTCTCTTCCGAATAGCTAACAGCCAACAGGGGAAAGCAGTCGATCTTATTACACGTGTTATTTATTTATTATAAGTCCAGTTATCATACAAATTGCATTCTTTACGAATATACATCATTTTTACAAGAAGAAAGAATATGTTGACTTTCATTTTAGCGTCATCTGAATAACATATTAAAATTACAACTAATATGCCGCTTCCCGAAACGAGAGAATTGAAGGTCTGAAAGTGAAGGAGCGCGAAGATGCAGTCGGAGATTTTGATTTTGAGCAGACACTTAGGTTTACTCCCATGAACATATTGGTCTTTTTTGTACCAATCTGCCACAATATCACCAAAACATAAGAAAATCATGTGCAAATAAACCTTTCTTTTTTCGTCATTTGGATTTATATTTAACAATTTTAACCACATACTCGCCCTAAGGGCGGGACATCGGCTATGAAACGAAGATTGTTTGTTTGTTCGATTGGGGTTTAACGCCGTACTTAAGATTATTTCACTAACACGACGACGTGTCAGCCCAGTGGGTGAAGGAAACCAACCCCAAAACCACTGTCAACAAGCAGAAACATCACAGGACAAATACAAGACACTCACTGGAAAATATAAAGACATCACAAACACATCGGCTTCTGTTCCTTTTTAGCTTACAAAGCACCAGGGCAACAGGAAGCCCACTCCAACCTCCCGCGTGAAACGAAGAAGACAAGAGAAGCAATTTCTTTGTCTTGGTGGAAGAAGTCTCGGTCTGCTTTTAAAGAGCAATTTACTTATCGATTTATTCAAATTATACAGCTTGTCAATGTTTGATATGGACAGGTTTTACAACGAACAACTCAAGTGTTAAGGATTGTGCTGTTAAAACAACATTTGTCTACGTGTCGATTTTGCCGTTGTTTACATACGTATCTTACATGATGAATATTGTTCGCGCACAAGTCTAGCAAAGACAGGCAGTCAGTCAGTCGGTTGCTTTGTCGGCCAGCCTTCCAGCCAGCCAGCAGCCATTCAGCCAATAAATGAATCGATTGATATACACTTATCAATCAATTAATCAACCAATCAATCAATCAGCGAATAAATCAATAAATGAATTAATAAACCAATAAAACAAATAAACTGGTGTTCCCATCTTTTTACCGTTTTACTTGCGGAAATATCGTATTCTACCGATCTTATCTCATTCCACACATTAATTTATCCCAGGTATGACCCAGGAGTGTCCATCAAAGACCAACATTCAAAAGATTTATAGCAGTCATAAGAAAATAGTTCTATTTTCACATTACAGTTATCACTCGATATATTTCAAACAGAAAATTTATTAAAATAACGATTTCAAAGGATTATAAGGAGAGGGAAATAAAACTATCCGAGGGACAAACATAGAAAGAAGATTCCTTTATGTAATACACATTACACTTGGAATACTTTCAAAGTGTCAAGACCATTTACAAAACTTCGCCCAGTATAGTGTAATACATCGATTACTGATGCTCTCCATGTTTTGAATGTGTGCCAGACAAACAGATTTAGTTATCTGCCTTGAATAATAACTCTGTTTTTTATCATGGCGTAATGCTCTCTATGTAAATTATGGGTTGAACATATTACCTCTGACGAATGTTTACGAAAAATTCCTTACAAGGAATAAAAATAATAATTTATTTGAAAGATAAAATATCCTTCTTGACGGACTTTTGCTAAATTAGAGTTGTACGTTTGGTATGTTACCTACACTCTTAGAAATAATGGTTCTTCAAGGGTTCTTTAGAAAAGAGGATGGTTCTAAATGGAAACGTAAGGACAAAAAAGGTTCTTTGATATAATAAGATAGGGAGATATACATGGAACAGTTGCTGGGAGGACTGTAAAGGGTTTCACCAGAGCCATGACTTAAGAACTATAAAGGGTTCCATTAGAGCCATATTTTGTCTAATAGTGTTTTGTCGTATATAGTTGCCGCGGTAGAGGTGTACGGTATTTGGTCAAACTTGACGGCCCGCATCGACCGATGAAACAAGTATTTAAACCACGTTTACTTTGATCAGGTTTAATTTCAATTGACTAGAAAAAAGCGGAAATCCACATGTTTGATAAACAGGGTTAAAGGTTTTGCTTGAACCCTTGGGCTCAAAATATACCAAAAATTTGTATCGCTTAGATTAAAAGTTAGGTATTCAAACTATATGTTGATGAAAAACATAATTAGAAATTCTAATTACAATCAGTTAAATTGGAGCCTTTAATTTAGTTTCCACATGATCATGTATTCAAGGCGCAAATCTTTAATTGCCTATATCTGACACTTCATTTTTAAACAGACTCAACATTTTCCAAGGCGTATTTCTAGACAACTATTCATGCTAGAGACTTATACATTTTTATAAGACTTTCCAAGTAGGGATAGACAAAAAATCCACTCGGATCGTCGTAATCAAAATTTAAAAATAAGGAGGCAACGTTTACTAGTTCAAGGACTATTCTAGTCGGTCAACTAATTTATTGAGTCTTATCGTTATTGCACTTCGAGAAATAAACCATGAAAAGTGCAGTCTATTTTGTTCTGTAGACATTTACTCATTTTTCAATATTTCCTAGAAATATTGATTGGAATTTCACCACATTTACATATATGTAATTCTGAGTATTCAAGCTTTCCAAAAATATATACATGTATATGGTACAGATTTATCTTCGTCTGCATAAGAGACACAATACAACAGGTGTTCTGAAAATCCAGCAAGACCTTAACATAAGCAATACAAGCGAGATTTGTTTCCCCTTCTTTTGTCAGTTCCGATCTATGGATGTCCCTGTAGCTGAACTCCTATGTTGTAAAACTTGGATGATTATATATTGCACCGACGATTTATTTCGGTACCCATGTACATGATATTTAAAGTAAGCTTATCTATTTATTTTGCAGTTCCCTACAACAGATGGACGATTAATAGAAATGGTTCGCTTAAAATGTCTATTTCCAATGGAACCAACATGGCACGGAAAATTTGCTGACGGGTAAGTGTACATTTGTGTTTCTTTAAACATTTGTACTTTTTCGCGCTGTCTGCTGAGCCGAACGACCTTCACCGCTGATTTGGACTGGTATGCAACGTGTAAGTGAAACGATCGGCAATCAAACAACCCTATACAAATACTAAAAAAATGTAATTGCTTATCTAAAATGTTTCACCCTGATTGTAATGGAATTCAGCTTTAAATCTTAGTATTTTCTAGAATATAAACTTACATGCGTGACAAAATACATAAAATATTTGGAAAAGTGTCGCGCTTCAGTGGCCAGTTCTAAATATTCACTATCCAATGTTTCTTTAATAATCTCGTATCTGTTATATTTTTTACCGCGTTTAGGGACACAATGACATGGAAATCGTTAAACATGGAGTTTTCAGAGAAATATAAACCTTTAACACATAAAGACCAGGATGAATTCTGGATTTGTTTGGAGGACTTCCGCTGTCATTTCGGAGGTTTAGTGATTTGTAGCAGCAAGGAAGCTTTTAGATGCCAAGGATTCAACATTGAAAGAAAATATACAGTAAATAAGCAAGTACATGGTCGAAAATCGAGCAATCCTTTGTCTACTTCCGGTCGCAGTAGCAACAGATCGAGTAGAGATTCAGTAGATTATATTTTTTCAGAAACCGCAGCCAATACGCAGTTTAGTGGTGCTGATAAACACCACGTGAAATCAAAACAGGAAACCCATAAGTTCACATGCACGCATAGCTATGATATTTATGTAAAAGAAACTCAGCAAACTGTCAAGGTAGATAACTCTGAGTTCCATAACGACGAGAGCAGTAGTGGTGGTTCTGTAGGATCTGTTACTACGAGAACCCATCATAAAAAGAGTTCTTTTAGGAAACATATAGCGGGCCATAAAAGCCGACGAAAACTGACCCACCAAGAGCCCTTGTTAGCTAAGCAAAGGTCGACTGCTAGGGAATATAATTTATCTAACAGCTTAGGGGATTCTGAAACAAATGGGAAGGAATATCGAAAGGAGCATATGCTTCGTGGCGATGACACTTTTAGTACTTCAGACATTTACATCACTGTGCAAAATAGTCCAGCTGGTGAAAACTCGACCTGTCGTCCCCGATCTGCACCAGCGCAGTCTCCAATTCCAAGAGCACAATCAACTGGATCTTTGACTGGTCTCACGGAAAGCACGTTCCTGGCGACACGTGCCGATCATTTCCGGTCGCACGGCTCATGGCATGAAATGATCTTCTTCAAAGGTGGTTGGAAACGTAAGTATTCAAAACAAGCTACGCGTGATAAACATAATTGATATCAATACCGTTATTCATGATGATCCAACAAACTATAAACTATAAGGGTGTGGTGTGCTAGTGTAGTTGTAGCTCTTTCAGACTAGAAATAAGACATAATTCGATACAATTATATCACAAATAAATGCACACAGTTTCCCTTACATCCTTTACCCCATAATATATATTTCCATTGATCTAAAATAATTGATGCGCGAAATTTTCTGCATAACCCTTTCCGAGCAATAAATTGCAGAATTGGCACCATGTTATGTAATCTGAACTCAGCAATGAAACCTGGAAGTATTAGTTATGATGCCATGTAAATCTCTGTGTTTGAAGGAAATTTGGGATCACGGTTGATCGCGGATTCAGTAACGCTGGGCCCTCGGGTGCTTCTCGCTATCAACAAACCTGACGCGATCAATGAAAACATTGGTCCTGATTTCGAAGGTCGCAGTCATGTTTTAATATCACTAATGCAAGACTATAGAAGAGGATCCAGTATAGTTGGGATCCTGTTGGCCCACATTGGCTTTTACGTTTATAAGGTTGGTAACAATTTCAATGAGTTCTCATATTTCATATCCAATAATTTTGTTCTGTATTCTTGTAGTATCCTATACAATGCCCCCCTAAACCATATCCATGATCAACTTACCCCATCGGTGTGGTAGGTGGATCATACTGGAACACCTTCAAATTCGCTTATGATGGCATGTTGATAGTTCACAACAAAGGGAAAGTGGAATTTATGTGCGCCAATGAATGAAATATACAATGGGACACAACTTTGTCATTGAAACACATAGCAGTTGTTCTGCGTCCACATCGAAGAAAACTGGCTAAACTTAAACGGCCGATGCTATATTGTCACATTTCGAAAAGCATTAGTAAGTTAGGGGATAACTACAAACTGCCTGGTGTAAAACATAAATACAACGTGTCGATAAAAAACATAGTTCGATCATCTAATATAAGTAATTTACGTAAAACTGGTGACTGAAATTAAGTGGCCGTTACGATACTGTTAAAGGACAAGACCACCCAAAACCCGTGTTTTCTACATAAGTAAACATTTTTCAGTCAAACGCAATACACAAATTCTGATGTTCCTAACC
>JAQQZZ010133192.1:0-13648 GCA_030265115.1 Mopalia vespertina | reverse complement strand
CTCCACTTCTTCATGGCTAGATATAATTTTTAAAAGTACACATTTGAAAATATCGGAAATTCACATATTTTACTTTACTACTTACAATAGTCAAATTATGTATCAGACATCAGACAAATATAGAATAAAATGGCCATGCCATTTTGAGGAGTTTATGAATACTGAGCTTCCAAAGTAAGTGTTGTATTTGTATAGTCAAATGTGGCAAGGGGAGACAACTGATTTTTCAAAAAGATTATCACATTGTTTATATATTTCATTTATATTTTTGTTACAAAATGTCTAAACAATTATAAAGCTGTAATGTAGCAATACACTTTTGTGGCAATAGTCTCAAAGCCTCTCAGGTGGCATTGTAGAGAATGTGTAAAATCAATGTTATGGGGGAAAAAGATATTGTTTTATATGTGATGTGACCAGATCTAAATGCGGCATAACAAACATAGAGCTAATTTGGTCCGATTTTGGTCCGATTTTAATCAGATTTTGCGGAGCATCTTAACTTTATATCTCTTGTGATAAATATTAATGTTGTGATCAGATCTTACCCACATGCAAAAGCTGGTTTGAAGTTTTGTATCCCTGGAATTATGCAAAATTAATTTTTTTCAAAATATGATTTTACCATGAAGGAGCAATCTAATTAAAATCAGATATTAAAAACGCTCCCAGTGTTTTGTTTGTCGCTATATTGATATCTAAGGCAATCACTCTACTAATACTGTTCAATTAGGTCAAGCTTACTTGGGTACACGAAAGGTCACAGTTTCAGTTGTCCAATAAAAACACTGATAACATGGGGCCATGGTAAACACCGAATCCAGCCAAATAAACCAGAAGTTGCATGTAAACGGGGAAAATCGAATTCCACTCAAAGTTTATTATTTGAATGGTGTTTGTTGGTTGTGCGTGCATGTATCCGTTGGTCATGTAAAAATACGCAGTCTGGAAACTTCGGTATGTCGGCGAAAATCTTCGGCTTTTACAAACCATAAATGAGAAGCAGCTCTGTGATTGGTCAATTTAAGAAACCAATCGACATTATAGGGGGAGTGATTGCGTTAGATCATTTGTGAGCGTTTGTGAGATTTTATTTTAATTAGATTGCATGAAGGTGTGGAGTACCAAAGCTGAAATTTTGTTGATGAGTAGATCTAATATATCTGTTTACGTGGTGTAAATTTCAGAAAAAGTTTTAACTGTCCACATGGTGATCTATTGTCGAGATTGAAGGGCACTTTTCACCCAGACACCATTCCTTTACAAATGAGTTGATTTACCCTTACTTGTTCTTGTAATTTGGGAAGACATAAGTTAAGTTACAAAGTTTTAGCTTTATATCTGATCCCAATCTCAAGTTATATAAGCTTACAAAGTTATAAAATAAAATAAAAACACATTCGCGCATTTTCACAAGCGTTTTGACAAAATTTCATGAGGCTATATCTCAGAAAGGAAATTTCGTATAAGGCTAATCTTTTGTGTGTGTTGATTCTTAACACAATGTATTATTTTGATGGAGTTTCATCGAAACCTGAGGGGGTCGAGCGGGGACCACTGGTTGATTTGACATGGAATGACCCCTATACATTTGCTGGCTGTTGTTCTTTGGAGACGCGGAGGTTTGAGCGGGAGATCTATGTTGCCCTGGTGCTCCCAGAGCTAAACCCCATAAAAATAAAATAAATTATATGGAGATGTAACCATGGAAATGAGAGTTACAGATAACACAACATCAAACGACAACAGTAAACTTCACACAGTCGCATGGCTTGTAAGCGTTTGATAGTAAATAGAGTGAGGTAGGGTTTTTTTTCTTCGTATTTATAAAGTGACTTGTGAGATTCCGACATATACACTCATTATAGAAAAAAATGATAATAATATGGAAAGAAAGAAAAAAACCGATTTATCCTCTATCTAGATTTCACAAGTCACCACTCCACTTTAAACGTTTTTTCCTATTTTTCTCAAGGCAGTTGAAGTTTAGTGGGGATGTAGGTGTAATCTCGTATTTTTAATTTCGGAAACTGTTATCGTCTTTAAAGAAGGCTTATCCCTTTTGTAATTGTTACTATTAAATATTGATTTCTTTACTTACCCTTTTTTTCTTCAATGAGTTAGCATATGTGCTGCACACTTTTTAAACACGAATATAAAAACAGTCATTTTTAAAAATTATTACTATTAAATATTGATTTTTGTTTTAGTTCCTTTTTTTGCCCCAATGAGTATATGGATGACACTTTATAAATACGGTACGTAAAAAAAAGCCCAGCATTTTTGTCTATACCGTATTTTATTTACTATCAAACACTTACAAACGGCGAGTGACTGTTCATTACTAGGGATCGGACAGCAAATTAAATCACAGGTCTGCCTATATGCCGAGTTCAGTTCTAATATATAATGTAGCTACTGATAATTTTACATTTTTAATTTGGTCGCTTAATTAATACACGAACGGAAACCGCAAACGAAAGTTTATGTTCATTTATAAATGCGACTTGGATCTATTTTTAGTGTTTCTAGGTATCAAACCTTTGGGAATACCTAGGTAACAATCTATAAATAATTGTCGTCAATACTGTGTTTACGAAATAGTTGACAGGGATTGGTTGTCCCACCCTCCGTCACGAACCGGCTCTCTACGTCATAGAAATGATTATTAATAGCGCGCATTTATACAAGTGCAAAGGTCATAATGTACGAAGTTCAACGAAAACGTTTTTGACTGGTTTTATTCATTGACCTACTTTTAACAGGCCATTTGTTTTACTGCAAGCCAATACAAACAGATATCCGATGACCGATGTACTGCTTTTTGCTTTTATATATTATATATGTGAGACGTTTTGGTGTCGTTTAAAATAAATTCCCTGTGAAAATGTGGATGATGCAATTTCGACAATGTGACCCCAGGAGGTCAGATCTTCAGGCAAAGTTGTTGTTGTCATTCGACTTGTTATATGTTTTATTTAAAATATATTATCATGATCAGAAATCAAATATCTTTACCATATAGCACACCCACAACCCCTTCGAAAGACGTACACCTTGTGAAAAATTATCAATTCTCTTGTGAACTATTTTGATCAGCGGAGTGACCGCTCTGGAAAAACCTAGTTCTTTCATCGAAACATGCGCAGCTTTATAACCGATGCTTCCGGGTTGATCATTTCACATCCAGAAAATAAATGAACAACACAACAAGTTACTAGACGCGGAGAAACGATGTATTCAAGAGAATTATCAATCATTAGCGAGAACGATTATTATTGTATTTGTCAGAAATCTTTACAGATCGAAGAATACTGTGCAGGAGATCAAGGAAGAGGAGAATTTTGTTCTAAAATTCGCTGTAAGTTGTTAACAACTTGTCGTGACAGAGTGATCCTAGCTCGGAATTTGCCGGCTGTCGAATCAGAAAAAACAGACTTTGAATTAACCCAGCTTTTTAACGAGGACAATTTTCACCATTTTACAACATGGTTTAAGTACTGAATTGTAAATTGTCAAAAAAATGGACTTGTTAACTGTGACAAAAGCTTCAACATATGGCGGCATATGGTCAAACCATGCGGGACCAAGGGCAAACAACTCTCGTTGTGCGCAGCACGTAGGCCAGAAAAGCTGTGGAGTGAAGTTATTGCGTTTGAACAGTACAGGCGAGGTTTCATCAGACAACAAATGTCCAGATTTATTTACACCAGCAAGTGTGATGGCACCACAGTCACAACCTACTGAAACCGCTTCAGGCAAAATGGTGGGATACTTGAACAGCATGATGCCCTTTTCTAGTAAACAGTTCCAATTGCCAGCTCAATATAGTACTCCAAAGGGGACAGATAGCTTATCAACTTTAGTCAATATGTATAGCTCTAAGCAAAACAGCACCATGCCGGAAAAGAAGTTTGCGCCCAGTTTTGCCAATGACGGCTTGCAGTCGAATATTATCAACAAAGTTATGACTATTTTCCCCACTCAGCAATTAATATTAAACAATTTCAACAGAAACATTTTAGAAACTAGTTGTAAAAAAGACGCTGACCTGTCTTCACCATGGAATAAATTTTATACAAATTGGAAAGAGCGAAACGATCCAGACTTTACAATGGGCTGGGAAAACAAAAGTGGCAGGGGAAACTCAAACGTAGACAAAATGCAATCTAAACAGCCTTTGCCAAACTCCACTGAGGAAAATTGTTTGCTTGAAAAAGCTGTGTTTAGTCCTGTGCCAAGTGTGCCTTTTTGTGAACAGACTGGAAGTAATGATAGGGAAATGGAAATGAAACCAGATTGCAGCAACAAAGACAAGCTCATGTCAGGTATTGAGAAGGATAAAGATCATCCAGTTGAGATACATACTACCTGTGGTCTTGTGGATCCGATATTTATCATTCCGTGTACAGATGAAAATGTTACAATTGAAAAAAACGTTCCCCACTCCTGTGATAAAATTGTAAATATGAAAGACATTGAGAAGAAAACCAGTGTTCTCAACAAGGGAGAAATTGAGATTTCTGTGTGCAATTTAGCTTCAACCAATCATAGGATGGCCTTGCTTCTAGATAGTGATAGATGCAGCAAAAAATCTAAAAGAAACAAAGTGTCTGCAAAAAGGCAGAGAAGATTAAAAGCTAGGAGAAGACAGAATTATAGTTCTTTGTCCTCTGAAACTGCTGCTAATTCTGACTGTTTAGGTGAGAAAGATAACACTACAGACACAGATCAAAATGAAACCTCCCACTCCGAAACTTCTGATGATGGACAGAAACCTGTTGCTAACCCAGTGTCTTTTATTCTAGGAATTACTGACTTAGACAGTGTATCCCCTCACAGCTCTCACAAAGCATATAAAGTATCAATGTTAGTTGACCGTGAGGATAGTGTTTTTTCGGAGGATGATCATGATTGGGAGTCTGATAGCTTTGATTTCTCTTATAGGTGTGACTTTCTTCCCAATGGTGGTGATCTATTTAATCCGCTCAACTTTACTGTTTCAATTTCAAGAAGTCCATCCACTCCTGATCACAATGTGCCTTCATCACCATTATTTCAAAACAACTCTTATCTAGATGATATCAACGAATGCTGGAAACTGTCAATCTCTAGTCCTAAGTGCAAATCTAAATCTGCTAAAAAGGTGTGTTTACGAAATATACATTTATAAACTCTGCAATACAATGGTTATTCTGCATATGTAAGAGCTTGTCCTAACATAATCATAGGTCTGTTCCTAAGATTATATATGTATAATAGGGAACATGTGCAAAATAATAATTGTATGCATTCGTTACAAATGTATATTTAGTAATTTACATAGACTTTGGCCCATATTCATAAAGCTACCAAAATATTTCTTAAATAATGTTAAAAAAAATATTAGCCAAATTCCAGCTTTTCATTTTCCTTTGAAAGAAGTTAAATGGGCAGATTTCTAAAAAATGATTAAAATATACATTCTGAATTTTAACATGGGAAAGATAGGGATTTCTGACAGGCAGATTTTGAATCCTAGCTAAGACACCGTTTTAAGCTATAATATGACCAATCTTTTAAATGAATACAGCAGGCCTTGTGATTTGAGGTGTGCTGACCTGTCCTATGCTTTCAAACTGATCACTGGCCTCCAATCAGAAGGCCTGGTTCAGGAGGGTTATCAACAGACACTGCCAGGCTTATCCTTTTAGTATATGACCCAGGCTGTGTCCATTGCCTATGGATTACATCAGTCCAGTAGAGTATATAAAGATCACATGACTGTGTGAACTAGCTCTTGACATCAAGCTGGCAATGTGTGGGATGGTTGGAGAGATAACTTGATAATACCCCTAAACCGTGTAATAAAAGACTGTGAGATTTAAAAAAATCAGTTGGAACATGTAACCATAAGATAGACACACATCCAATCCCAATTACAGTAATTGTACATTAGAGAAGATACCTGCTCCAATAAAAAATAAAGGAGCACTTAAGAAATGACCTAGGTTAAATATCTTCTCAAAATGCAATGTCATGTTAGAACTTTACATGATGCAAGGATCTAAAATAAATAGACAATGTTTTTCACATTCCTACCAGTCAAAACTTAGGTTTTCAATGATTTTATTAATATTGTGTGATATGTTGAATAAGCATATGTTTTTTTAAAAAAATCTGTATGCCAACTTGCCTACTCGGTAGTGCCTGCACATTTATTTTGGGGATTTTTTGTACTTATAAAATGATAACAAATCATTGTTTTACTTTAAGGCATTATAACTAGTTGAAATGTCCACAAATACTTTGACTGTTTCAATCCAAGGATACATTGTAGTTTTTAACACATTTTGCCTGAAATTAGTGGCCACCATAATCAGGGTCTTTGTGTTTGTTGTTGCAGTGAATGATGCCCATGAATAATTGTAGTGCTTTCTGGGTTATTTAAAAAGGATGTAGACTCCCAATGTCAATAGTTTTTGTTTTATGTTTTTTATTGAAATCCAATCACATTGAACGAAAGAATAATTCTGACATAAGTTAATTTTGTTCAAATAGTCCTCTAAAAAAAATATATGCAAAAGTATAGTTTTGTACTCAAAGAACAGTCCTCAGCCAGATGGGCCTGTTTGCTTTGTGTGTGTTTTCGATCTGTTTATGATATGTTTATCCTGCATCTTGTGATTGTCATGTGACTCCTGTCTTGTCTTTGGTTTCCTTCATCTATGGACGAACATGGAGTCATATGAAAAATAATCTTATAATGCACAGCAGCACAGCGTTACCCTAATCAAACAAACAAACTATTCAAGATTATTTGCATTGAACACATTGGTCTTGATACTGCTTGATAATTGAAAAGCAAATAGAAATGTAGACAAGCATTTGATTAAAAAAATAATTATTTTTGTCTTGTTAATTTCCAGGTTACTTTTGCTCCAGAAAAAGAATTGGCTGTTGTCCATCCTATAATAGCATGGGATTATGCATATAGAACTTCTCGCAAAGGACCATGGGAAGAGTACGCTCGAGATCGCCAGCGTTTTCAGCGTCGAGTTGAAGAAACCGAAATTCTGCTAGCTTCAATATTTGATCCAAATCATCGTTTAAAAACTTTATCCAAATCACAGTTCTACAACTCTTCATCATCAAACTGCACATTGTGAATCCGAAAGCACGAATTCCTGTCAGATATCTAAGTTTTTCTGTATTATATTATATTGCTTTTAGCCCAATAGAGATGGATTGATAAAAGGTGAACTTACACGTCTTCTAAACTTATACCTTTTTTTTTTGCAGTAATATCACACAAAGTCTCTTTTAGACATATGATCCTTGATCATTGAGATGTCCATCTTGTCCTAGTTATCTTCCGCCAATGTTTTAACCTGATCAATGTGATGCCTAGTTTATTTACCCCTGTCCATTGTTTGCAACTGATCAATAACAAGATCTAGTTTTATTTCCTGTTGAATGGCTTCACTTTGATGCATTAAATGTGAACTAGTGATCTCCATGTTTGGTGACCCTCTGTTAAGGGGAGTATGTTTTGTATTAAACTTTTAACTGTAGCGTAACCTGGTCCTGGATCCAACTGTCAGAGCATATTTTACACATAACATGTCAGACAGTTAATCACCATAGTCAAATGTGTTCCCCAGTTGTCAGAGTTGATTCAATGCAAAAATTCAGCCTGCAATTGGATCAATCACAGATTTGTGTACAAAACACAGGAAAATTTAATGACTGATAGCATTAAGTATTTTTAAACTACTTATAGTTGGTTATAGCAACAAGATTGGTTGGTTGTTGAAGGAAGCTTCCTAGTGTGCTCAGAGTTAAAGGGCAATAGGAAGCCGATTTGTTTTGTGATGTCTTTGTATTACATCCTATGATTGTCCTGCATTAAGCATTGTTTCCTTAACCCATTGGGCTGGCACACATCATATGTTTGTCCTGCATTAAGCATTGTTTCCTTAACCTATTCTATCTTATATTTTTTATTCGTGTGTTTGATTTTTAGATTAACGACTGGTTAATATCATATAAATAATGGTACCCTAATTTTGGTTATAATTAAAAAATGTAATATTATTGCAGACTGCTTCAATTTTTTATTATTGTTAGGGGAGGCTGAATCACATTTGATAAGCCTACATGTACATGTAACGATTTGACATCACTAATATAAGCAGCTATCAGAAAACCATGGGTATTTTAAAAAAAACTGCTTCACATTTTTATACAATTTTTGGTATAGGACTGATAGTGGATATGTATTTTCTTCAAATCCGCTCACTTGTGGTATGAGGTGTTTCATAGTTATCTAATCTTATTTCATGAGCTTAAAGTAATGATGAAAGATCGCTCTTAAACAGTATGAAAAGAACAGGTACGATTAACCGTACTCGTAGGTTTCTTGTATTTTTTTTATTTTATGCAAAGTATGGAAGATTGCGCTTCAATGTAACGAATAAAAAAAACCCCACTTAAACGTTTCTTTACATAATGCAAGAATAACGTATGTATTAGGTACAAGATACCAGAATTGTTTCCAAGAGCAAATTCTGAATAAAGGTGAGTTTCTGTCATCACTTGCAGTGATATATACCTCGACATGATTGAGTGGTAAGAGATTAATGCTAACTACAAGTACAGGTGTGTTGATTGCCATTGTGTTATGTATAAATCAGCTTGAGATTATCTTGTACAAAATCATTTCTTCATAGATATTATGAAGACTAATTTATAATGAAAGAAATTTTTATGTGAAACTTATATACATTGTTCGTGTTTGTTTTTGTATGTTGGTCACTCCCGAGTTCAGACTTGTTCCGTTTGTTACTGTACTGAATTAAGATTCTCAAACGACTTGGTATTTGTGTCCTGCCTAAGTTCATCTTTTTAATAAACCGAACAACCATGGTCCATTTCCTCAAAACTATTTCTGACTTTAGTCAGAATTTTAAATGCTCATTACTTATTTAATTTTGGATTTAAACAAAAATAATATTTAAACATTACTTCTTTTATCCTCTAAACTCACTCGTAAACTAAAAAGAAAACTGGAAAAATTCTGGAATCGGTTTACCAGTACTGAATGTGTTTGGTAGTCTTGGTGATTAAGATCAACTTCGGTAAAAATAACTTTCTGGACCAATACTAGCTGGAACTATGAACTTGCAGTCAGAGTGTTATTGTACCATATATTAATAGTGTTTTGGGCTTGTCGTGTATTTTGTCATTGATGCCAGTGACGTCGAGAATGGTTTATTTCACCTTGTCGACGGGTAGCCTGACACGTTGTCCTATGAGTGAGAAGACCGCTTAGGCCAAACTTACATTCTCGTGCATTATGACTGGATCGGGTGTCCTTATTAGATGATACATGAGACGATACAAGGTCAGCTTGTCGCTATTTAATTCAGCAAGGTGACGTTGACATTTACACAATGAGACCTGAAAAATATTTTGTAGAAGTTTTCGAAAGCTAATGTGTGTTATACGATGAATATCTCTCAAATCCGTTTATGTCCCAAACCATGAGTCCGGCGATTGATTTTTTAATTTTAAGAGTGATTTTTATCATATCTCCAAGACTTCCTTTTGAAAGTTCTTTTCAAAGCACAGCGCTTCAATCGTGCATTTTAATGCAAATCTGTGTTTGTGAACATCCCTTTTATTGACAAATTCGGATTGCCTGTATTCAACGAAGTTGGGTAATAAATCAAACAACGCAGGTGGAATAAGCTTACGAGTATGAATCTATAGAGAGAAATCATTAACAAAAAAAAACGTATTGACAACTTGTAGTACTCTTTCTAATTTTCCGTCAGAACTTTCTTACATTGATATACCAGTGGAACAAAGGAAAAGCTAAATAAGTGCTTCATAAAAATAATGACGTTTCAATTGCATAATACATTCAAACCCACGCGCACAAAAATTGCACGACTTTTCCAAGTAAGGTACGCATATAGTAGTGTAATAAAAAATCTCCCCCCACACACCGGTTGAACTTGTATTGATTGGATCCAAAAATATTTAAACATAAAACAATTTGCAATTTGGTAAATCACTTTTAGTGAAGTATATCTTCGACGCGGCGTTTAACACCAAACAAATCATTCGTTCAAACTATATACAGTATAATATACCACAGGTGTGTGTGGTGTCTGCACAGTAATGAGATATTGAAACGTTAGTTTTCAGGTGCATTATAGGCAGTCTAAAACTCTCTCAAAGGTCAACATATATGTCATGTCACGCGGTGTTATCTGTCGTCAATATTTATTTAAGCCTATACGTTTGTGTTTGTGCGATTTATTTAAACTAGAAATATGTCCCAGGCCTACAAGGACCCTTTTATTAGACCGGCAACAATGGTTTATGACATATCAACCATAACACGGATGCCACTGTAAATAACCATAGTGCCGACAAATATCTTCGGTCAAATTCCTCAAGTAAGGTATGCGAATCTCTTTGTAATGTATATACAGCCAATAGAGCCGTAGGCGGCGCCATATCACTGGCTTACGTGATTTGCGTCACCTTTGAATTTAAAGTATTCTCTCTATATATTTCTATATATTTCTAAATATTTATAGACCTAAATATTTATAGACCTACTTTGTATACTTTGGCTATTATGCAACCATATACGCGCATATATGATTAATTAAAAATGAACGTGTTGACCGTAACAACATTGTTCAGTCAGCTTAACAATTTAAACGTTTAATGGTTTAAGTAATATGTAATTTAAATCTGTTTATGTAATTCTTTCCTTACAAATGTATAGGAAAGGGTTGGGAGGGAGCTTCATGTTGCCGTGGTGCTCTCAGATCTAAGGGGTAACGTGAAGCCGATCTGTTTGTAATGTCGTTGTTTATATGCAACTTGTGATCGCATGTCCTGTATTTGTCTTTGTTTGTTCCCAGTGGTATCAAGGGTAGTTTCCTTCAACCATGCATGGGACCGACACCCCGTCATTTGCGTGGTGTGACATTAAGTATGTCATTCAACCCAGTCAAACAAACAAACAAACAAACAATATAAAGAACATTTCGTGCCTATATGTTAAAGATATAACCGCCATGTACGTTGCTAAGACCGATAATTGGATTGGAACTGCAACAGAGCTTAACTTCAGGTTAAAATCCTTATGTAAATAAGCATAGGCCTACTCTTCAATTCCACAATCAAACGTTTACTATCATCTTATAATAGGACCTTCATTTAAAATAAATTTATAACTGTATATATAGCGTTATATTTGTATAGGTCTATGTAGGAACATTGAATTTACATATATCTGGAGAAAATCTCAAGTTGAATATAGCTTACCCCAAGACGCATCTATGGAAATTCTTACCGCATGTATAAACAGGGCGTATAATTGATGGAAATGTGGCTTAAAGGTGTTTTAATATTGAACATAAGTAGTATAGAAAGAGCGACTCCGGTTTTATTTGCTATTACATAATAAGGAAGGCTTGTGCGTTATCAAGTATTAATTGTTTTGTACGTTATATGTAGAGTGCCAGTTTAGTACCTCTCTACATGATAAGTAAGGAGAGCTGCGTTATCATTTAGAGAGATGCGGCTGCTCTCTACATATATAGGAGGATTGTACGTTTAATGTGCGGATAATGGACCCCTAGAGTGCATTTGAAGTAGCCTAAGGATTGCATGTAGTGCAGCCGCTGCACGCTATACATAATTATAACGCACACATCCTTTTTTTTTATCAGTAAGTGGGGTGCCAAACTGGCTGCACTCTACATATAACGCACAAAAAAATTAGAACTTGGTAACGCAAAAGCCTTTCTTATTATGTAATAACAAATACGACCTCATCTGCCCTCTCTTTACTACGGTCAGTCTGTTGTGAACCGACAAGGGAGCATGGGAGTAGGGTTTCAAAAAAGGCAAGCGTCGCCCTGGATTCAGGTGAAAGTTTTGGATTACCCACGAACCCATTTGCCACGAACCTATACGCAGGCGAAAAGCGACGAATGCAGGTGAAGAGCTCTAAATCAAACCTTTAGATCAACCGACGGACGTTTGTTGCATTTTTGTTTGTTTGTTTAAACTGTATTACTTTCCATGTATACTTGATAATAAAAAAAAACCACCACGTAGGCCTAGTACAAAACATTTGGCGACACACTGTATAGCATACGCTATATAATGACGGTACCTAGATATAGACTGACATTTTCCTCATATATGCTTTGGTGCCAAACATCTGTGCGACAACCCACAGCACTGGCCAGTTTCTACGAAACATGATAACGGCCAGCTCGTTTATCTGGACACAAAAGAATATGCAATCAGGCAAATTGTTAAATTTATGACGAAAATCATCTATTGCAAATTCCATACAGCCTTCATTAAATCACAGTTCAGTTGCTGGAGCTTTACGATTTCCAGTTTTCATCTGTTTTATAAATGAGCGGCTGTTTTACTCCCTTAAAATATCACGATTAGAATATGTGGCTTTTTATACGTTGCCAACTGACGTCACTGAATTCAGCGACATCATTGTGGCGTCATAATTAAAAAAAAACCCATGACGTTATGACGTTAACAATCTGTGACGTATTTCCTCACGACGCTTCGTTGACAACGTTGTCAACCAACAGAGACATGCAGCATTTACTGAGTTATCTGAATCCGGAGCGACGGAGGGATTTCTAAAATGTGTTAAAGTTCGACTGACAAATTAGAGTGTATCTATAAGTATTTCAAATCTGTCACAGAGGTGTTTGAGGACAATATCGCACATCCAAGATGGCGAGTCCTCAAACTGAGATGCAAGATGCTTCGTTTGGAAGAGTTTTCAAACGAGCCTTACCAATGGAGTCCGTTGGTGTTGTAACGAAGTGTTTTGAGGCGATCAGCAAGCTTGTCCAAACACAGATAAAACGGTTACCATTGGTTCAGCCAACTTTCAATGAAGAGGGAAAAGAGCTATTCGCTATTCTGCAGCAACTGAAATTATCTGTTCGAACTCTGTCTGAAGATGCGTGGTCCGTTTTTCAGACTATCACTAACATAATGAAGTATGCAGACTGGGCTGAGAATCAGATTCCCGTGAACGGACATGACAGTTTGGAGTGCCAGGCCAATCCCCACCGTAAGTATAGGATTAGAATTTAGACCTAAAACAGCAATTTCGAAACATAAACACATGTATGTGTCTGCAGACGCTTAAACATCTGGTCGGTCCAGGAAGTTGTTGAAGATCTTAATCGACGTTTCAGTTTCTCCAATATTTCCATATACGTATGACCCCTATTTAGGCATTTGTTTACAACCGAAGAAACTACATTCGTAAAACTGGTAAACCTGGATTGCTATATGGTGGTCGGATAATGTCATTGGAACATATAGCGAAGCACAAAAAGCTGCGAAGTAACATAAAGTGATGTATAACAATTGAGAGTAGCGGCAATTTGTTTTTATCTGCGCTTGCTCATTGAATCGACTATCCCAGCCCAATAGGCGAGGGTCCCGGGGCCGTCCAGGCCCCCGCAGCTCTGAAAGTGAGGAAGCTCAGAGAAGCGAACTAAAAATAAACCTTACTTCGAACATGAATGATGTGATAAATAACGATTTGGGAGATATATTGAGCAACTGGACTATCCGAACAACAAGA
>JAQQZZ010133181.1:0-13649 GCA_030265115.1 Mopalia vespertina | reverse complement strand
AGGTTGACAACATACGACTATTCTATGCTATGTAATTACTGGATCCGACCGCACTGATTTATAAACAAGTACCGCTCAACTTCGTTACAACTGCTTATGACCACAGTGACACCAACAAATGTTCACAAACAATTTTATCACATGGTTTAATGGAGAGGTTACAATATACCTAACTATAATTCTACAAGACACATCATGTTGAACATCATATAATATTTTTAACTGACCTGGCTTCATTTGTTTCTTTCTCCACAGAGCTGTGTATACCAAGAGCTTGAAGCGAGGACTGCTTGTTATTGGCTGTCTGATCTTCATACCATACAGCATAGTCAGCAGGATCTTAATAAATTGAAAACAAAAAA
Source organism: Mopalia vespertina (assembly GCA_030265115.1). Lineage (NCBI taxonomy): Eukaryota > Metazoa > Mollusca > Polyplacophora > Chitonida > Mopaliidae > Mopalia > Mopalia vespertina. The sequence continues at coordinate 13,287 of JAQQZZ010133181.1, read as the reverse complement.
ATGACCATAATGCTTTGGTTCCTTAAAAATTTACTTATTTTGCTGTTGTTTTTACCCCATGTTTCACTCGTATATGGCTGTGTTTTGTGCCAAAGTAGTCCCCCACTGAGGTTACCAGACTTGAATGCCCACCCACTCATACATGGAGTGATCTGGCAAACCAACTGTTGCTTTACGAAAAATCAGATTCTTTTTTTCTTCTACTTTAGGTAGGCTGGAGATAAAGACCTACCAACTTAGAAGCAGAGAATACCCACTAACCATATTTACTTCATTTTTTTCCAAATTTTTTCATTTATTTCACAAAAATATGTCACATTTGCAATCGTTTTTCAATGTAAAACCGTTACCACAAAACTGGTGATTATATACCACACCTCAAACATTTGAAATGAAAAGCTAAGAAATGACAAGAATTTAAATGAAAACATACCGACATTAGCTGGAGGTGTAGGTATAATAGTATTGCCCAGGCTGAGTTTGCCAGATGTGTTCATTCGGAGCTGGGAGATGACATGGCGGACCAGAGCATGAACATATAACTGATCTGTCTCACTCAACATCATATTACAATAGACAATCTGAAAAGAGACATTCATATCGACACTTGATGGCAAATATTTTGTTATCTTCTTGACAAAAATCTTACTAAAGCAGATGATTACAAAGGTTTGATAACTCACACAAAAAAAATATATTAAAACTTGTGGAACTTGTAGATAAAAAAAATCACCTTCAATTTTGCATTTATTTCACAATCTGATAAAAAAAACTTGAATAAATTTGTTTGATTGGGGTTAAATGCTGTACTTTTGTAACAGGAAGCTCCCTCCATACCGTCCATACACTGATTAAAATACTGCTCTGATTTTCACGATGTGAATTTAAGGCAAAAATAGGCAAAAACACCCTTGTCAAGTCACAAACAGAATACATCAACAGATTTTGCAGTACCAGTTTAATTGAGTCGTGGGCCCTGACTTACCTGTGAGAGTAAATCAATGAGTTTATCCACTGGTGCGTCCTGGTTTCCACCTATTATCAGGTGAATAGCTTGTGTCACTTGAACACTGCTGAGTGGGTACCACTGTGTGAGACCGGCAGCACCAAACAACTGACGACTCACTAACACACCCTGTATAACAGCCACTCCAAATACAGCCCCTCTAACCTGCTGACTGCCATCTCTAACCTTACTCCACATGTCATTACTAACCAGCTTTAGAGTGCTCATGATAGCTGGAAAAAATAGGATAAAACTTTTGGTTTGAAGATAATGTTAAATGAGATGAATAAGATTGTTATAATAATCTTGTTCTTAACAGAATAAAACATAAATTTTATGTTTATAGATAAAAAAGAATTATCCCAAACCTCTTTATCATTATTGAAATATTTCAAAAATAAACTTGCCCGAAATATTTTATAATGACCTGTCTGTAGACATGATTACAGGAAGTTGTAGAACAGAGGTTTGAGAAACTTAGTCTCAGGTGGTACTGCTGTAATCTCTCACTAAGTTATCCCAAATTAAAGTTTATTTGTTTGTTTGACTAGTTGGGGTTTACCACTGAACTTAAGGTTATTTCACTCACATTCCAGATCAATGGGTGAAAGAAACCGCCCTTGACGACAAACAAAAACAAGACACGACAACCACAAGACAAAATACAGAGACATCACAAACATATCCTCTTTGTATTGCCGCTTAACTCAGACACAGGACACTCTTTCTCAGTCCCTTGCCGTACTCTGATATGGGATAATTTAAAATCTATCAAAGAATGTTACATTCAGAAAGTATCAATTATCACACTGGAGGTTAGTGTTTATTACTTGCTTTGTAATTACCTGTATGCAGACATGATTTAGGACAGGTGTAGGAACAGAGGTAGGGATCTAAGAGGTCAGAACTGGGCACAGGTGGTTCTGACCCCACACTCAGTTTATCCCAGGCTAACTGATGTAGGTTCTGTAATAGGAACAGCGGAATTCTATCACATGGTTCAGTGGTCACAAATACACAGAACTTCTGAGACTTCTTCTTTTCTTCAGGTAGCAAGTCTAAAAACAGAAGAGAGAAATAATATACTGGATATACAAATGTACTAAGATATATTTATAAATAACAACAACACGTAGCTAGTTTCAAAATAATTCTGATCCATTTGGGGTAAAACTTAAAAAATATATCTTAACCCAATATATGTTTATAGCGTATGTTTTGAAGGAAACACAGAAGATTTTAACATCCATTTATTCAGTAACAATTTTGTTATTCATCTACACTGTAATGCATGCCTTATGCAAATTACTTTTGACTATATGTCATAAATTACGTTTGACTATATGTCATAAATTACGTTTGACTATATGTCATCAATTACGTTTGACTATATGTCATAAATTACGTTTGACTATATGTCATAAATTTTAAGACATTTCCATTAGGCAGAATCAATAAATAAAATGATTGTCATCCTGATTAATATACTTACTTCTAGTTTTAGCAACCCTTGTTAGGTGATATTTAAGATCAGAGAAGAACTGATCTGATGCCAGTTGTAGATTTTCAATTATCAACCAGTTATCCTCCTTCTCTGCGTTTTCTATGGCCTCCCCCACCAGATTTTCACATCCCTCCGCTATCTTCATACACTCCACAGTCACCTGGGTTTGCTACAAGGGAACCACTCACATAGATAGAGAATACAGCTAAACTTTGTACTCACAGCCATATTATTTATATGGCAACTTGTGGCAATAGAACCTTGTCTGAGTAGAAATAATGATCGACTGATTATTGATTGTGCTATATCCCTCCCATGATGATAATGTACCTATCAGCAACAGCCAAAATCAGACAACCATAAATGTGAGGTGTTTTGCTCTATTGGAAAATTAATGTTCCCCCATTACTATTGAAAGACAGTATGACTATGTTTGAAACATACTGCCTCATCAGAGTAGAAAGGCTTTGCACCAGCTGTAACACATCACACATATCCATAGCCACCGGTCTAAATCCAATTTATGGGTCAATTAAATTGTTTGATTGGGGCTTTACACTGTACTTGACTCATTTTATCCATACAATGGCAAGCCGGAACAATAAGTAAAATAAACTACATACATATCCAGAAATGGTTAAATACAAATTGAAACCAATATATTAAGATTATCAAACCATGTCACTATATGACTCAGTGAATACCGGTACCGTAAAAAGTTAATAATTGATAGCTCAGACTATACCTTGGCCAGTGTTTGAAGGAGTTGAACAGGTGATGAAGTGAGGGTGAGTCGAGAAGTAGGGTGAAATTTAGGATGTTGGGGGCTGGGTGGGAGGAGTAACAGAACACCCAGTTGATGTGCAGCATCCGTCAGGATATCAGTTATCCTAAATACATGTCCCTCAGTCAGATTAAGGTGAAGATGTTTGTTGACATATTTGAGCATGGCGGCAGGCAGTCTGTCTGGTCGTAACATACGAATGATGAGCAACTGATGAAAATCTGTGAGGTTACCGAGATCAGGGCTGCCACTCTCCTCGTCACGTCCACCTTCTGACACTGTGATATAAACAAGTCATTTAGTTAACAATACAATCTTCTCTGGATCACCAAACAAAGATGGACTGTCAGTAGAGGTTGATGCTTAATCTGTTGGCACAGCACCCTTATCACTAACAACCAAGCTGCACTGGCTTACACCCATCTTCCCGAGGCAAGACGAAAAAGAAGATCATCGTATCAAACCTCTCTTTAGTTTTTACCTACGTTCAAGGATAGACAAACCTGAGTTAACTAGTCTACATGGCTACTTTAGACTGACATATCTTTACCCAATCCAATTAGATTGGAGTTTTCATTAGAAAAGTAAGAGGTGGTCTAAACACAGAATGACACGTAGGCTATACATGTAGATATTTATGCACAAGCTTAGTCTCATCAACTGGTCCTGACATCATCACTGACACATTAACTGACAGTGGTGCCACGATTGTTTGTTGTGGACAGACATGATTTGTAAACGAACTTCAGATTAGCTGCTTGTTTCAACAATAGTCCAATTAAATGTTTGCCACACTTCCCTTGCAAGTTGAAGCAAGGGTGAATAAGTCTGGTCTTATGCATTTTGATCTTTGCCTTGGGAAGATGGGTTACACCGGACATTGTGGATGATATGTCAGCTATGGCCTGCTCATGTATTACAATATTGAAAGAATTATGAAAGACTGTCAATATTATGAAGAGTTTAGGTGACCGCTTGTTCAAACATCTGTTAGTCAAACAGATAAATAGATGATATTGCATCACAAAAAACTGATTTCCTAGTAATAAAATTTATCCCTCAAAACATCATCTAACACACTGTTAAATAACCAAGCTTTGCATAACTCACCCCATATCATTTAGTACAGTATGAACTGCTATTGATTAGTGGCAGAAGTGTCAGCAAACAAAACGTAAAACTATTTTTGTTGATCAAGGATCCTATTATATTGAAATCTTTCAATATAAAGTTCCTTCTATTGAACCATATTCAGAGCGTCTGGATTGATATCAATATTATTTGTTCCATACTACCTATCGTGAAAGATAATTTGCTTAAATAAAATAAATTTACAAAAAATTACAAAACAAAACACACAAACACTAAAAAAAAACATACTCAAAGAGGTTAGCAAGAACAAAATGGTTTGATCATAAGATTATAACCCCCAAAACACTGTACCTAACAAATTAATAAGTTTATCGTGAGTTATGCAAACCTCTTACTTGAATTTAACCATTGACTCTCAATTATATAAGCCCGGCAGCCAAAATAATTCACCAATCCATGATGTTTATTTGTTTGGGGTTAAACATCATACTGAAGGGTATTTTCACTTATACGACAAATTGTTCACATCTATAGCACGGACTCACTTAAATAATGTGTTAAACTGAGAGCCAGTGAGAGGAAATCTCATAGAAACCCTCCCCTTGTGTGACGCCCTCCCTTAACTAGGGGAATGAACCTGGGAGTGGTAGATCAAAGGAGGATTATCAGTTCAGCATGCTTACTACTAAACCAGCTCGCAGGGTGGGAACCATTCTATGGACAGAAAACAAACAAAACGGGACTAGATTACCTGGTGGATGGTCCTGTGTTGAGGGTGACATTGGAACAGGTTCTGTCTCTGGGTATGATGATTTATACCAGGCTTCCCAGGAATCTGAGTTAACAGCCATCTTAGCACAGAGACTATCAAGAGGTCCAGGGAGCACAGAGATAGCCAACATGTCCTCCCACTTTTCCTGGTGTAGCCAGCTCGGAGAGTCCGCATCACAGTCAAAATCCAATAAACTCAACTGCATACCTAACCCAGGGTTACCTGAACACAAACACTCGGTGTAGTTAAGAACTTGAAACTCAGATACACAACTAATGTTTCTTGGCTATGGGCTATAGTTTCCCTTAAGTCATAAGCATCTCTGAGTCATTACTTTTCTTTCCCAACTGTGATAGATAACATATTATACTACTGTATTGTTTGTGGCCATGGTGAAAACTGTCAGTGACTGTCCATCTTACAGCATCTAACAGACAAGGTCAATGTGTACGTGTATCTCTATTGTCAAACAGTACAGAGACAATTTCAACTAAGGTCCCTCAATAGATTTAATAATAACCGTATTGAATAAATCTGTATGGTCCATGTAATATGGGGTGTTAACTTTTATTTACCACGTATAAAATCTAAGAATATAACACAGAAAGGCTTTGGGTTACCTTGAAGCAGAAGAGACATTTCTTCTTCAGTGAAGCTCTGTCCAGCCTCAGCCTGCATGTTCAGGCACATCATGGTGGCGAATAACAGACTATCTTCCTCATACAGACATCTAAATAACAGTGCAAGCAATTAACTCAGATCAATCAGATCTTTGAATCAACTAATTAGACAAAGCAGGGAAAACTCACCATGGTAAAAATGTTTGTTCAATACCAAAGATGATGAGAAAGGAAAACACATTTTGTTTTTCATTGTAACTTTACTGGCAAGTCAGTATGTCCATGTGCTTGCCTGAGTACATTGGTCATGAGGAATATTATTTGATCCCATAACATAAGAAAATGTGACTCGAATTTATTACTTTATTATTTTTCAAGAATTCCAAACTTCTAAAGATCCAAAGTTATGCGAACACAATAACACAATAACCAGACTAAGCTTTAAATACAATTACACTTACTGTCTTACTCTCTGAAAGACCAGAGCTGTGAGTTTATCAGAGAATTGTTTGATTTGATTGGCTGACATACTACTGTACTCTATCCCGTTGGAGGGGAGGTTGGCCATATCTGGTAGATCAACTGTGGTCAGTTCTAAGGACTCGGAAATGGCCAATAAACGCTGGGCAGCTTCTGTACTGGCAGATTCTGAAATATATACACAAGCTATACTAGTATAATATACAGTATATAAACATAACTTATTCTAGTATATGTTTAAATATATTAGTGGTCATGTAATTCCGAGGGTTATTATTACCTTTTTCTGATTTCTTCAAAATACCGTACAGATGTTAACTATAAGTCAATTCAGAACATGTAAGGTTTTCAGTCTTTATGGTAATGTATATAAAATATTATATACACCCCCAAATACCCCAATACAGTTTAAATGTATCTGCGGCATAAAACCATGTAAAAGTTTAACAAAATTACAGCTAAAATGTATCTCAAACATTAACCAAATTAAAACTAACAATTATTTTGAACATAAAAAAAATTAAGTTAAAATGTATTTGTAGCATAAAACCAATTACAGTGGAGTTAAAGCATGAACCCAGTATGGATGTTTTCAGTTATGATGTTCAGACAACATGGGGGCGTTCTTTTACGAAATGATGTCAGTTGATGGCATGGGACAATAAATTTGCTAATACTAACAGGGAAGGTATGTACAATAATTCTAGTTGAAATAAAAGTTAATGAAGTCTCATAACAAGTGCTGCCTTTTCCGAAGCTCTGACTGTTCTTATTTGCAATACTATTTACAATTATATATTTCTGGAAACGGACAAGCTGTTATGTTTTGCTCCAGGCAGGTTGCCCTATGTTACTGTCAAATTTTCGCAAAAGCACGTCATTGTGTTGATCTAACATGAAACCTCCCTTATTAAAGTTAAAAGGAATGGTCACAATGGTACTTATTGGTATAAATCTGTATGGTAAAGACTTCACAAAGAAATGACCATCAATAGTTTGTTTACAGGCTAATGGAAATGAAATGAAATAAAGAATTTAGGGAAATGTTTGTACTAAACTAGGGATATATTGATATAATAGTGAGGACAGTTTAAACTGACTACATACCGTCAGTAGTTTCTGGGACATCTGTTTTATCCTGTTCTGGGACATCTGTTTTATCCTGTTTAACAGAGCTACCAGTTTCAAAGTCATCCTCATAACTAGCTCTATCAGTCCCTCCTCCTTCTAAAACAGAAAACAGTTCACGTGTCTCTCTAACTGCAGTTATAATGAAATCTACATAAGCTTTTGTTTATAACAAATCTGCAGAAACTTTTGCAACATGAGGTTGAAACAGACAGCAAGCCTGCAAAAAAACAACAAATCTGCTCCTAGTCAGAATATTAGTTGTTGACTTTGTAGCTGTACCAACGTTTCTGACTACCCTAAAGCTGGTGCAGGTGCTGAAAAAACCCCACAAAAGTCTGAACAGCATGCAACAAAATAAAAAATAACAAATTTATTATTTGTCAAAACTTTTTTAACTTAAAAATGAGCGGAAATCCCTTTTCTGCCTCAGTCAAACTGCTATCATGAGGGTGCTCTCAGATTCAAAACAAAAATCTTTTCAGGGGTGTTACTCTACTTAACTACATGTATGTTAAACTACATAAGAACAACGCTACACATCACAATTAATCAGTTTCTTGTTGCCCATCTGAGAGCACCTGGGCAAAGGAAGCTCTGACCAACCACCTGTAGAAATAAAGCCACTTACCTTTGGTGACTTTAGGTAGAGAGTATGCACTGTATGGTCTTATGTTTTCATCAGTATCTGTTACGCTCTCTTCTTCTATTAACTCTGTACTCTGTTATCAAATATATCACAGAACTTAGCACAAGTGCATCAAATTTAATACAAAAGGTACATGTAACTTGGATAATTTGTTTTCAAATATGGAATTCTCAATACCTTAAAGTTGAAAGTTAAATTGATTCACATGTTTGACTGATTGGTGTTTCACACCTGGCTTAAGAGTATTTCACTTATAGGATGGCCATGTATTCCAACAATAATTGACACTAGCAGAAACCATAAAATGTGAGGTGTTTTCATACTGTTGGAAAGATTATTTTCCTACAGTGCTTAGTAAAGACAGCATTGCTATACTTCAAACAACCTGCCCTTAGTCAGGGGATTGTTTGATTGGTTTTTAACATCATATTCAGGAGTTTTCCAATTTTATGATGACTTTTCATTGTGGAAATTGGTGAAAAGCCAAGCAAACACATTCTACAAAAATCCCCTACATTCTTCACAGTCAGACAGAGTTCTCTTTTATACAACCCTCACACACATCAGCAGTACAATGAAGAGGTTCAACAGTCCAATAAAAACTCACACAGCTACAGCGCTACTCTTGATTGGTTTTCTGCATTAAGTACAAACCTGTGAATCAGCCACAAACTCGGAGAATCCCTGTGGTAAGTCTCCACCAATAGCCTCATCAAACAAAGACATGAAATAATTCATAGTAAACTGGTACTCTCTGTGAACACAAGCCATGGACCTCAACACAGCATACAGGACAGCAGCACGACGAGCCAAGGGGAATAACTCATCACGAAGGATCTCCAACTCTTGAAGAATCAGTTTGGTCTCGGACAAACGAGTGGCAATCTAAAAGAGAAGCAATAGTGAAAATAATTTGACATAAAGTAGCGATAATATGGTACACTATAATATTAAACAAAAGTTTACATTTGCTCTAAACTAAAAAGGTGTATAATCAGTTGTTTGGGGTTAAGGAAGGCTGTTAACTGGTCAAGCTGCTGGGCACTCAGAACACACCAAGGGTTCTGTTTTCACCCAAAAAAGCCAACAAAAAGCAAATATAGCAGCAACAATATGTCTCAGGGGCACTTTTCAGCAACATACTTCAACATAAAGTACAAATTAATAATAATTCTTACATCTTTTTTATATTTGCGTACTAAAAACCAACTTACATCCACTTTTGTATTCCTGATGTCTGTGATGAGCTGTAATTCCCGTCCCCCCTTGCTTATAGACTTAGACTGATCCAAAGACATAACTTTATTTTTGGTCATCTCTGCTATGCGGAAGAGAGTAGAGCGTTGGAGCTGGATATTGGTCAGCGCAATTTTACGTTCAGCATACAATTCGGGCCTGTACAAATGAATTAAACATACATGTAACTAAGTGACATTTAGTAGATGGTTGAATTATGACAGTTATCATTCTCTGCTTCCAAACTAAATGTATCAATGGCAGTAGAAAACCACCTTTCTATGCAAGTGATACTTTGGAAGTTATTTGTGGCTAAAATACATTTTGAAAAGTACCTTCTACATTTATATTTAGACACAAAAATAGATTGAACAAATAAAAGGCATGAAATACAGTATATGATAATACAACTCTGTCCAGAAATGTAAAATATTTTTATTAATTCCAAACCATGTGTTAATGATGAAAAGTATGACAACGATAAAAAAAAGCAAAAGCACTGCAAGTTAATTTAAATATTTAACATTTTATCATTAATAGAAGTTTTACCTTATGAGAGCAAAAGATCGAGTGAGAAGATCTTCTATGAGTGTATCATGAGAGACACCATAGTTAACCAGAGCAGTGGTACTGGCTATCTCTGGGCTGAACGTGGGTTTAGCCAGGGTCGTGGACATGAACAGACGGAAGTTAGGATGACACAACACACGACGTTCACAGAAACGGATCATTCGGGGTTCTGTCAAAAAATAAAATTAAAAACATCATGGAATAAAATCATCGAAACATTAATAAACATAACCCAGACAAATATGGAAATGTATACACACATCAGTAATGACCTTTGAAGACTGTATTATCCAAACTTATTTAAATTTGAAAATCAAAAACATCAATACTGAATTTTGGGTTTAATTACAACAACAAATAATAAGAAATTGTACTACAGAATAAACCCATAATTTAAATAGATACACTGACCATCCTCTTGTTGCTCCTGAGCAGTACAGCTGTGATGTATCAATGGTGAGATCACATTGTCAATATGTTCACCACAGTTCCTTAATAGCACATGTTTTCCCCGTAAAATGGCCTTCTCTAATGTCAACAATATGTGAGGATCAGTCCTGAAATGACCACAGTAAAGAAATTACATAAACTTGCAATATTCCCTGACAAATAGTTTGCAGGTTATTTCATGTGCAATTAAGACTGTTCTGCAAAATTTGTCAGGATATAACTTTTAATTATTATGCTGGAGGCCTGAGTCGAAAATATGATGCAAAGATTTCTACACGTACCTGCCTCAGTTTATTTCTGCACATTAAAAAAAGATTTGTTTATCTAGTTACTACTTAAAGTATATAGTGTAATTTTCAAGGTATCGTCAGTGTTAAACTATACAGAAAATGTGTAACAGATTGTTGTAATAACATTGACAACATTCCATATAAATAATGGTAACCACTCCGAGAATTTACAAGAACAATATTCTGATAAACATATTATTTATTTTATTTAACTTAGATCAATATTTCAAAGTGTAAAACACTTGATAGACCATACATATCAAGGTAAAACAACAAGTACAGTATGTCTATGGTAGGAGTCTGTATAAAAATAAAAGAAAGAAACATGGCAAGTAGTCAGTTTTAAAATAGGTATCTTTGGACTAAATCCTTTACCTTTTCTCACTATGTTAATTTGACACTATATTTGGAATAATTGGTTAGTAATAATGCTGAATTATTAAGGGTTACTCTGATAAAACAAGTACAATTGTTGTTTTCTACAGCAGTATAAATCCTGCAATTAGAAGTCTTATGGTCCCTTTGTAATAATATTCTGCTTCATTCCTCAAGTCACCTACTCAAGCAATTAATACATTCAATAATGTTTGAGTTGTCAAGATTGCTCCTAAAATCTCCCAACATTTTTAATGTGTTGACAAATCATGTACCGAAATAACAGTAAAAACTGAATACAGTTGACAGTTCTTCATCCATTCCAAATTCTGCAGTTCAACTACATATATCATCTACATGTATAAGTGTATTGGAATAAACTAATAGTTCTCATGATATGGAGATAAAGACAATACAACTACAATTTGAATGTATACTCTTTGGCTATCACTACATGTATATAACTAAAAGGGTGTTATGCATATACATTTAGTAGCTAATAGTTACAAATTAAAAATGCATCCATACCATCTATGATGAACCGACATTTTTATAAAAAGAAAGGAAAACAGATCTGATTTCAAAACTGATAGAAAATAAAAAGTCTTAAAACATTCTGTGCATTTAAAAGAAATTATCAACATCAGCAGTTTTAAGAGTTTAGCCATGGTGAAAGTCTTAGAAGATTTAATTTCTCAATTGAAAGGATCGCTGCACCGATAGCATAACTCGACCAATACAGAGGTTATTAGGACAGTTTCCAAAAAACATCTTATCATTAACCATGAGTTATAAAATCTGCTTATTAAAGAAGTGTGACTTAGAAACTCACCTGTTCTCCATGTCTAGTATGACTAGTTTAGTCTGACTGGTGAAGTGGTTAAGTTGAGTCAGCCACCTGACACCGTCCTCATTAGGATCTATTAACATGGCTGGCCTCTGCCATGATGAACACAACATGGCAGCATTCTCCATCTGACGAAGGCCAAAATCTGAAGAAAAACATAAACAAATACAAACTGTGTTAGCAGTTGAATCAATGTCAGTTATTATGCCCAGGAAGATGAACACATATCGATATGTAGGATTTCTTTTCCACTTGCTGAATAGTTTAATACTGTTAGACCCCCCCCCCCACCACCAATACAATCATGACTGACTAGCTTACTATTAATATAATTTAAATACATAATAGTTACATGTACTATAAACTATAAAATTAAACAGAGCTTCTCTCAAGAACAGCAGTGATCAATGATACTTTTATTTTCTACCTGTATACCACATTTATATTTATATGAACCTAAGATTTATTTTGGGTTAATTTGTGAACATCACACAGTTAATACTCTATGACAAGAAATCCGTTCCGCTTGTCTTGCTGGTTATGCTTTTATATGTAGCCTAGCCCTAAGCGGTGACGTCACATTATCAGTGGAAGTGTTGGGAAGAACTGAATGTCGATGTCCAACTACCAAATGATCAGAATAATACCTTTATTCTATGAACGATAGTTTACTCAGTATAATTTTGTTGCTACTATCAGCTTGCCACGGAAAGGACATCATTCTACTTCCCTCCACATCCCGACTTCTAACTCCACTGGTGCAGCGTCTAGTTTAGCAGCAGACGATAACAGGCAGACGCATCATGGCCGTAAAAGTTCACGGCGGCGGGTCTTCCGTGATCCGGGCTTACCAGAAAACTGGACTGTAACTGTGCTACGTCAGCGCCAGCCAGAGAAAGACATCAGCACGCCAAGTTCCTTCAAACATTGTCAGCTCCTTGCTTTGTAAAGACAAATCTTAACATTCCCAATTGCAGACAAACACGTGGCATGTCTACCGGAAACGAAAATGTCACCGTTGCGCAATTAGTTTCGTTGGAAACATTGGCTGCTCAGCCAGTAAACAGCAGTGTAGAGAAGTCCGTCAACAACAGCCGGTCGCCGTCTATATAAAATAGCAGCGTGGCCGGTCGAATCGGAACTTTAAAAAATCTTTACAAGCTATTTCGGCCACACTGGACGTTATGGGGTCTATACTTAAACACACTGAGCAATGATCTTGCTGGCCGCGAGGACCTGTACAGGATTTGCCTCTGAGGAACTCCCACATGTCGAAACAGTGCCGGCTAGCATTCCAAAGCAAATAATTCACGGTAGGATGTCAATTTGGCCACTTTACTTATTCCAAAATCGGATGTGGGCCAGTTTGGCCGTGTTTTTGAACTTGATAATCCTGTATTAGTCTCAAACCAGACCATTATCTATCACAGAATTCATAACGGCATTCACTAAGTATAGGAATATCATGTCATCTGTTTATCCGG
>JAQQZZ010133170.1:0-13651 GCA_030265115.1 Mopalia vespertina | reverse complement strand
GGCACAGGATATCGGTTTCTTACTTTGGTATTTTTCGTGTCGATTGAAGCTATATTTTGTATTGTAAAATCTATCCAAATGTGTTTTAAGAGAATACATCACTTAGCAGAGCACATTTGGTAACCTTTAGTACGTTGTTAAAGTCAAAACCAAAGAAACAAACTGATGTGATGTCATTGGATGTGACGTTTGGGATCATTTGATTTAAACCGTCGCCGCCTTACCTCCATGATATAGGGTATAGTCGACTTGGTCATAAAACATGACCGTGATTTTCAGTAAATTACCTCGAACTATAAAAAAATTAAACAGTGTTTTCACGTGTGTATACACCATGTTTTGTTCGAATAATAAAAATTGTTTTATCGAATAACTTTCTCAGGTACAAGTAACTGTTTCCCTGTAATTAAATTAACTTAAATTAGTTTGAGTCAAATGCTTATAAGGTCATATGTAAATATGAACACGTGTTGATCTCGTTAGGAAAGCAGACAAGTGACGTACTGTTTTACTAGCATTAGGCATTGGTTTGTTCTTAGATTATTATTAAAATCGATACGTTGTTAATCCTAGTATGTGCATGGTAGAACGTGGTTAAGTCAGCAGTTTTCACTAAACTATAATTTCTCTGTTCGGGAATTCAAATAATTCATGCAGAAGATAACTCTCCAAGCGACTGAACTTCACGAGAGTCTTGTTACTGTGGTTTTATAGCTTGTATACGCTCAGCCGTGATATAGATGTAGGCCTATAATCGATCATCTTCCCGAGGCAAGGCGGAAAAGAAGATTGCGCATTTAGCCTCTCTTCCTTTCTTATCTTGCCTTCATAGACGGTAAAACGCGTGTTAACTAGACTCTACAAAAAGCTAATTTCGGATGACCTCTCTTTACCACACCCCTGACATCCTGACATCATCACAGACACGTTAATTGACAGTGGCGCCACGCTTGTTTGTCTGGTTGGCTGCCTGTTTCTACAATAGTCCAATTAAATTTTTGCCACGTTTTAGCGTCGAACGGCGGCAAGGGTATAATGTGGAAGTCTCGTCTGACATATTTTGAACCTTGCAATAGGAAGATGATAATCGATATGCATTCAAACCGTACATGCACACCATTCCTATAGACTTAAATAAACCTAACCAATTTAATATGGCTTCAGAATACACGGATTTACTTGAGGGGTACATTTCGTTCTGAACCCAAAACAGATGGAAACTGTGAAATCTCTTCACAACGCGGACTATTTTATAAGGCGATTTGATAAAAAAAAAAATGGATGTCATAATGCTGATATCGTTTAATGTCCTGGATGATGTGATTCGCTACCGTAAGTTCACTAGACATTCACTATGTTGAGAACACAAAAACTAAATAAAATATATCTCCTGGAGCCAGTTCCTCCAAAGGATATTAATCGCTAACATCAGCTTAAATCGTTAAAACTGTGTTAGAGATAGACCTTCGACATGACGTGATGTCATCTAATAGCGGGTTAGATTTAATAGCGCTTCGAGCGAGCGGCCCCTGCGTAGTAGATTGGGATGATGTGTGCACTGTGCAGGACATTCGGGGACTTCTGAATGTACCAATCTCTGGCAAACTACGTTACGTCATGCCGTCATTCTAACCCACGTGATGCATTTGTTACGTCAAGAGTTCATAATCGTGACGTTGACTTTGAAACGCTTTTCCCCAAGTGTGTTCCAAGCAAAACGTCATTAGTAAGTGACGTAACAATTATCTCACGTCGGTCGCTATAACGACAGCTAAACGTAGACAACATTTTCGACGCATTGAAAAGTCGTCGTGTCTGTTGAGTGTTGTCGTTGTTCCGGTTTTTCCGCTAATCATGGCTCAGGCAGATTCATCGAAGGAAACTTCCGAGCGTTTACGAAAAGGAGCTCACAGCTTGGAGGGGATCCGAAACTCTGTCACCAAAATAAAGAACTGCTCCGATTGCTCTGTGTCCAAACTGAAAACTAAGAAATCTTGCTTGTTATCATGGACCGCGAAGCAATCCGATGGGCGGAGGGTTCATTGTTTCTTTCATCCCATGGACCTAGCCTATTGCCAGCGTTCTGAGAGAATCTTGGTTCCTCGAGTTGATCGTGATCATGGCGATTATCAAAACACTAGGTAGGATAAATATTTTCTTTGTAGTCTCTTAAGAAAACAGATTAAGTAGGCGTCGCGTTGGTGTATGTGGAAATTTAACAGATGTGTTTTTCCAAAGGGCTTATATTTCCCGGATTTTATTGATTTAAGATGTCCCTCAATAATTTACAGTGCTTAGATCATTGGAATACGTGTTGTATTTTGGTGAAACGACTGTTTTACACCATTTTTTTTACTTAATGATTTACAAAATATATTGTATCAAGTTTTGTTGACAATTATAGGCTTAAATTATATTTCCATTTAATTGAACAAACTGCGTGACCCAAAATCGTTCATATAAATAATAACACAATTTGTTTCTGACGTTTTACTTTATAGGTAGGTCTATTAATGGTTGGTCAAAAACAACATTAACCTGCTTTAGAAAACTAGTTCTGATATTAATATATACTGTGCGGAGATGTTGCTGGAATTTCGGCTTGTCGTAATACATATAAATTAATCGTGTCTTATTCCTTTTCGAGCTTTGATCTACCATAACATCGAGAATGCTGAGAATCACACGTTGTTTAAAGTGGCCTTTGTACAGTATCTTAATATTCCTTTTTGTTTCAAGAAGGAGTCTTTAAGACCCACTAATGTTAAATTGCAAAGAGGAATCAAATTCTGGTATAATTGTTGAATTGGTCCATCACCCGTATAGGGCATCCATTCCCAATGCAACTTAAGTCTTATGGTTTAGTTTAGTGTCAGTTAATGGTTAGGTTGAGTGATAGTTTTATCGTCACATTCAGTGATGTTAGACATAACAGTCGTTAGATCTTCCAGTTTTACAGTTGCTCCCAAAATTCTGAGTTTAAATGGCATATATACTATAGCGTTAGTCCGTCATATAAGACAAAACATTACTTATTTTGGTTCTGGGTTGGGGATAACAATAGACATGAAGTTATCCCTATATTCTTAGTAGGCCTATACAGCTCATATATATATTATGTCATATCGTAATGGAAGATATTACCTTATTTTGACTACATATCTATAACGGAGTGACTAACAGCTACGATGGAATATAAAAACAAACCGCGTTCAGAGTTATATTGCTTCGCTGTCTTTTCTGATGGAGTTTATATTGAAACTGTTTTTATCCTTTTATACATTTATTGTCGATACGCCTTGTAAGCTCAGGTCATAGGTCATGCTAGTCTAACTATTAGGAGCTCTCGATTTAGTGTTTATTGGGCTGTCGATTTAGTGTTTTTTTTTTATTTCTGTGGGTGAGTTAGTACCGTGACATAAGTCGTTTATATTTCACTATAGTATAGGATTAGTCTTATACAAGTTTATTGTCCTTATACACATGTATTTTGTTGTTCCTGACACCTGTTCAATGAGGTATAAACAGTTTGGATCAGGTTTCTGTCTATGACATAATACTGGCGTTTTAATGGTTCTTGCTCAATGCCAACGCAACGAACCATTGGGAATTAAGGTGACGTCAGAATGGGGTATAACGTATATATATTTATATATAAACAATTATATAGACAATTAATTCTGTTCCGCAAAGTAGGACTTGGGTTAAGGGAAGTCGATGGAATAATTGACAGTGTCTCGAGGTTATAGCATTGAAAACAGTTAACTCGTTCACTTATTGGAAAATTCATAGTGGGAAGACATTCGTATATATGAAAGTTTGTAAGTATTTTAGCTATATAGGCCTAAGTCTATACGTTTGGTGCTTTTCAAAGCTTTTGGTATTGTGTATGTATTGTTTTGCAACTTATTCTGAAAAGATATGTAGAGTATAGGGATTGATATAGAAGTCACATATATAGAGGTTTAATTCGATTAAACTTGATTAAACACAATATTACTCCCTTTCAACCACAAAAATAAAATCAATAATTTATAGGAATTCAATTTGAATTCTATTTTTCTTAAGTACACAAATTGTTCTGAAAGGTATCAAATTCCGACATTTTCCGATGGATCAGATATAATGTATGCAAACCAAGCAAAAAATACTCAATAATTTATATCAGACCCTCGATAAATAAAATAAAATCTTGTTTTAAAGGAAAAGACAGCGTTTGTTGACGTTGAGTATAGATAATGTGCTGATTTTTATTTGAATGGGGAAATCTTTAATTTAGCTTTGAAAAAAATCGTAACGCTGAGTTATCGGCATTTTACTCTCATCATAGCCATGCCGCTTGTCATATAGACTTTATCAACATCCTCAGCCGAATTCAAACCAATCACCTACCAGCTCTTTCGAACATGTGTATGAATGAATTTTATTTCCGGTGTGACAGTACGTTACCCCCAATCCATTACGTAAACAAACGTCATTAACTTGATTTACCTTTATAAACTGCTGTCAAAATACACGTTTGCGCCTCCTGGACATGTGAGAGGTTGCATGGGGCCAGTTGTTGTTTCCGCTCAGTAAAAATGTCGGACGTCATTTGTTTTTTGTTGTAAAACTTCGACTTTATGTTATAAACTTTTGGTCCATTCATGAGGTAAAAAGTGCGCTGTTATTGTTATTTGTTTGCCACACTCTGTGGATACTGACATGGTCACATGGCTTAATCGAAAACTTTCTATTCCTTTAAATTTGATGTGGTATTTCAATATTTTGCTGAAAGATCGAGATCTGCATCAGGTTTCTTTATAAATTCTGACATCTGTATCTGTCTTAGACTCTATTCGGATAATGTGTGTTTACACTTTGCCACTTGGTTGACGTAAAGAACAATTCCTCTGACAGGACATTCCTATAGGTCCGATTATGGACATTTAACAAAGATTAATATCGGATATCTTTTGACGTTTTTGTTTGGACAGTTCGCATACATTCTTCACTCCACTGTTCAAATATGACCTATATGATAACAAGTTAACGGTCTAACAACGAAATAGCTGAATGCCCACGGAATATACTGACATATGTGTTTTAGTGACTACTATATAAATCCAAGATGTATACAGATTCATGAGTTTACTACTGCGAGAAACGTTATTATAAAATACCGAGAATTAAAAAACACAAAAACTTTGAAGACTACAAAACAGTATGAACATTTATGATGAGAACTGAGAAACAATATGGTTATACAATGGGTTTTTACTTTGGTTATAGAGTTAAAACAACTATAGTCATACGCTAATAATTAAGAAACATAATGGTGGCTATATATGGTAAGAATATAACACACCTACGGTAGCTCGTAAGGAACATTTAAGTTGGGTTTTTTTTACTTTCAGCGATTAAAAAATTTAGTAGTTTTCTTATCGAATTGCATCGACCAGAGTTTTCTTTATCTTATCGCCATATTCCAAAATAGCAAATTACCCCCCAAATATAGAAAATACTCCAGATTCACTGTTTCACTCTCATTTCAGGGATCTTCCAAGTGAACCCCTACGTCAACCGATTTACTCGTCTATTCGTTCCTTTTATCCACCATAGTTTTGTTCCAGGAAATGAATCAAATTTAACCAATCTAATCTAGCCATCAACTTGACACTGTGTAGCCAGAAAAAGTTTACGTTTATTACATCGTTGACCAACATTAACTTTATGCCCTTCCGGGTTTTGAACATACTGAAGCTTATTAAAACAATTCACTGCGCAACTGGATTACGATGAAGTGTCAGCCATGAGATATTTATTGGCATACCTTAACGCGAACACTTGCTATTTCGAAGAAACTAGGCTAATTAGCGTTGTTTATCACATATACACCAGACTCGCTGTAAACACCACTTCCTAGTAGCCATCTGACGCATGACAGATATATGCTGGATTGGTATAGTTGAAGAGATATGTAAACATAACACGATAGGATTTACTGCGCATTTTACAGCATACTAAGCATTTTATGTGGCAATTAAGTTATTCGATGGCAGGTTATTTTGCCTTATATAAATGTTGATACATGACTAAAACCAGAACTGCTGTGGCTCAGTGTAGGCTTTACACGTAACATACTTTTTGGTGAATGTATATGCACATGTTTTCGGCACATCCGTATTTATAACAAGCTTAACTGAAAATTTGTCAAGGTATTCAAAAACAATGTCTTCATCTGTTGAAATTCTTATAGAGCATGTACCTCATTTAAAAAAGCAACGAGAACTTAAATTATTCCTGAAGGAATTGCTATTTATCAGAACGTGTAAATATATATATAGGGTAACACAAAGTCCTGTGAAGAGATACTTAAAAGTGTGTGTAGCAAAAGGAACTGAAGCATGGGTAGAAAATATTCTTCATTGCCATATTCTGCTAATTTTGCAAATGGTAATATTTGTTAAAATCCACCCTGTCATGATCTGATTAATGTTTTGTCTTCATTCCGAGAATGTTTTAAATGATATGTGTTGGTATGTTTGAGAGAAACAACGGGACAACTAGACTACATCATTTTGTGATGTTCCGTTCAGGCAAAGGAGTTTATCGTGAGATATTCGTATGTGAATCACAAACACCCTCGTGGATTTAATATATATTGTAACTCGAAAATGAAAGACTTTTTGTAATAATATTATACTTTTGATTTTAGCGGTCCACTGATATTTTTAAAGGTGTTGCGTGAACTGTTCTAATGGTTCGTTGAAAGCTATCCCATTGCATGCTCCGATGGTAATGTAAAATGTGTTTATATGGCTTTTAACACCGACTTCGATATCAAGGTGTCTGTAGAATGCTGTTGTGTTGTTGTAAATGTTTGGTGGCTACATTTTGTTTTAATTGTGGTTCTGTTTTTTCCAGTGGAGAAGAGTCAGACGAAGACATGAGAAAAGACAAACATACGATTAAACTTGCAAACGGTAACCATGACGACCAGGAAGAACCCAGGTAAGCTTTGTTTCGTTTTTTAATTTTGCCATTTACATGTCTTCCAAACGTTGCCATAGGCCTGCCCAGCAGCTCTATATACCATTCAGGCCCGCGGCCGTGGTTTAGTGGTTAGCGTGTTGGCCTACTAATCTAGATGTATCGCACACGGGTTCGAGTCCGTATATCGACCTCAGTTGTATGAGTGAGTCACACGATGTGGCTCCGACAATCGCGGGGATGGTATTTACGAGGTGTCCTCCCGGTTTTCCACCGTGTTTAAATAAGGCACAGCGAGAAGTAGGCCTTCTGTGGACAATCTGTCGCCATATAACCCCACTGCTGTTTCACGAAGTATACTGGCAACGTTACAGAGCTATACTTGAAAAATATATTCTGTAGCTTAATCTGAATACGTTAAATGTAACTGTCATGGCAACACTATGTCTTCATCACTGGCGCCTGTTATACGAAGCATGCGTAGCTAACGTTGGACGTAATTACCAAGGCGACGCAATGCTTTCAGCACTGTACGTCATGGTAATTACGTCCAACGTATAGGCTAAGCATGCTTCGTATAAGAAAGGCCGTTGGTCGTCATGGTATTTACGTTAAACGTAAGCTATGATCGCTTTGTGGAACAGGCCCCATGAGTGCAATATCTGAAATACGAACGCTTAACCTATCTTCTGGGTCACATTACTCCATGTACCCTAACGCGTAACCCGTTATCCTTTTCCTCACCCTCTTATTATATGTGAGGCAAGCAACTCCAAGTTATAAGTGGCCTCTGGCTAAGGACAGTTTGTTTGAAGAGTAGCACTACTGTCTTTACTTAGCACTGGAGGAAAATTAACTTTCCAACATTATGGAAACGCTTCCCATCTTGATGGTTGTGCTAGTGCCAGTCATTGTTGGAATACACCGCCTACATATAAATGAAATCCCCTTAAGCACGGCGTAAAACACCAATCAATCAATCAATCCAAGTTGTTAGTTCATCTAGATAAAATATTCAGGAACAATAAAGGCTTTTGATCAGCAATGTTATTTTAATTTATATCAAAAGGGTGTCAATGACTATTGTGATATAATATTACAATTGTAACGTTTGACTGATCCGAGACATAACCCTTTTGATGGAACAAGTCAAACAAAACGATTTCAAGAAAGTGTTGCTTTAACTTTTTAGTAGTGTAATTTGATTCCGGTGATTGATTTAGGAGTTCATTTTGCACTCTACAAAGATATTCATTCGAAGTTAGGGATTTTCTTTTTCTTTTATTTTCGTCTAACCATTTAACAATATTTTTGTGTAAATGTTCTGCCAATACAGTCAGGAGGTCAGCTATTCTCCATCCAAGAAAGGAGGAACGTTTGGATTACCGATGGGTGCCAGTCTCGCCGTACCTGCTGGAGTGTTCGGGAAGAAAGATAACATCAAGTGTCACGTGGCCAGTCCATCCGAGAGATGGCGGTATTGCCCAACACTTCCACCCAATGAACACATCACAAGTGAGATTTTCACGCTGACGTCATCGATGCGTCCACTAAAGCGACCAATCGTTTTACAGATACCGTACTATCAGGTTGACCTAGAATACAGTGAGCTGAACGTCAAGGGAAGATGGGAAGACGAACCAAACTGGATAGACGTCGGATTTATCAGGAAGGTATGGTTGGGTACATCATTGATGAACGTCTTTTGAAATAATACGCAGAAACACTGTTTATGTGGATTTAAACTTCTAGACCTATTTACTGGTGATGTGTAGATGCATGTTCTATCATTATTCCAAAACAACGTATCTATTGTGAAACTAATTAACCATTTTCTGGGTCTTCAAAAACAGTCACTACTATCCTTACAGATAAAGTGAGTGAGCACGAAACAGTATAGACAAGCATTTCTGATCCTTATATTCTCTCCTGCGTTAACATATAACACATTATAATATTGGATATTTCAAAGGTAAAAATTCTGGAATAATAAAGGCCTTTGTTCAGCAGTGATATTCTGATTTTCATTAATGGAAATATTAGTGATATTAGCATTGAAATGTTCCGAGACATAGTCCTTTTGATGCCACATGAAAGGTTCAACGAAACAGTTCTAATGTAAAAAAAAAAAATCCAAAGGCCAATTTGATATAAAATATTTTGATAGCGTTCCTTTAACTTTTGATAAAAGTAAGCAAAAACAGTGCACAGATTTTTTTTTATCCTTATGTAATTTCCAGGCTTCTCCTGCGAAAACATATAATCCATTGTGCCAGAAGTGTGTAACTATAAACTTTGATTCAATATTTAACTCAAGTAATCAACCAATAGCCAACAGATACAAAAGGGTATTATAATACGGAGATCTGGAGCCTTTGTTGTCCTATATAGATAAATATTTATTCTAATCGTGATTAGCAGAAAATATCCAATTAAAACAAAATGCTTCGTGACGTTGTCAGTCTTTCTAACAATTGGATTTGCATTATCTTGCGTCAGCAGGAAGGGAGCAGGAGACCAATGGTGGAATTAGAACTGGATCGTGTTGGTAGCTTTGTTGTGACTGTCACGCCGAAGAGAGAGCTGTTTGATATCACATCACAAGGCTGCCTTTATAACGCCAGGATCAGTCGATACATCAGCGTTCGATTCCCAAAGAAAGCAATTGATTCCGAAATGCATTGCTGTCTAAAGGTAGGGTTAAATAATACTTTAGTTTGTATGTATGTTGTGACGAACTGTAAAATTTGTCATCTATAAGCAAACGGAATCTTTTTTTTATAGTTCTTTTTTTTTTTCCACAATATTTCTCAAGTTCTTATTATTATTATTTGTTGTTAGCTAACTAAATTTGTGAGCGCCTGTAAATTAAACAAATAAAATGAATATGGAAGATCAAGGTCATATGAAAACTAGAAAGATTATTTAAATGGTCCGGGAAGTAGCTAGCCACCCGGTAGCCAAATCGTTGACAAAGGATGGCCGCTATATTAAAACTGTCAGCATGTTTTTTGTGCTGCCTAACCATTATATTCTATTAAAGCTGTTTTGCTTTTCTAGATAAATCCGATTCCGAGAGAGAAGATAGATTTAACCAAGGAGCAATATCCTAACCAATGTGGTGACTTAGAACAGATTTCGGAGTTTATAGACATCGTCACCGATAGTCCCCGGACGTTCAGGAGAGCTGCGTCCATAAAGCTCCCCCTACCGGCAGGTTTAGACAGTGAAAATGATAACACTGCTGACGTGGCAGTATTACAGAAGAATGGAGACACATGGGATATCATTGAAAACAATTGTAGATTTACAAAAACCACAGTCACATTCGATGTTAAACACATTTCAAGGTTAGTTAATATGAAATATAACCACTTAATCTTTAATTTAATGTATAATATTTGAAGGCAAATTACATGTTTTACCTTAATTGTTCTAGCCGTAGATGTGTATAAGTTTCTCTTGTCAGATATTTGACATACAAATATAGAATTTTCTACTATATATTAGAAGCTCTATTTAGGAACTTTACCTGACATTTGCCGTTTGTTCACTTGCAGGTTTTGCGTTGCCCAAGCCAAACCTGACCGACGAAAAAAGCTGAAAGAAGCTATTACAGTGCTAGAAGAAAGAACCAATAAAATAAAAGGAGAAGTTTTAGGTTTTCTGTC
Source organism: Mopalia vespertina (assembly GCA_030265115.1). Lineage (NCBI taxonomy): Eukaryota > Metazoa > Mollusca > Polyplacophora > Chitonida > Mopaliidae > Mopalia > Mopalia vespertina. The sequence goes on along the minus strand of JAQQZZ010133170.1, from coordinate 3,008 downwards.
ATTGGAAAAGAAATCGTGGGTGTTATTGATAGAAGTTGTAGCTGAAGATGAAATAGACAGTAGAACTACATATAGACAAAGTAAAGGTTTCCATCGATTGAAACGAGAAGCCATTGTGAAACCAGAACCGGAAGTGTTTAGGTTTTCGAGACGGACTTCCGTAAAAGCCACAAAGCCGAAAGAGGCTGAAGTCACGGTGATTGAGGACGCTATGAAATGGACAATTGAAACCAAAGACGATATTAAAATAGAAGAAAACAGTGATATGGACATAAGCCCTCATGTACAATACTTTGAAAGGTTACCCGAAAGTTACAGAAGATTTAAAATTGAACCCAAATCTTTGGACGAAAACTCCCTGGCTGGGTTCGTGTCCGTGATACCGGTTGAGGAAAAATCTCGAGATAATGGTTCGTTTTTGTTCAAAGTAGAAATAAGCGAAGAGGACGTTAAAGAATATTTCAAACCAGAATACGTCCCACCTCCGCCTCCTGTGAAGCCTGAACCACACATCATAGAGGTACCGGCCGAAGAGATTATTCCAGTCAAACCATCCGAGCCCAGTGTCCCTAGATTCAAACAACTACCAAAGGACGTCATGGACCGGTTAACTAAGTCAAACAAACGACCGGTTATATGTAAGTCCTTAAGTTTAAGTGTATTTCTTGCACTAAATTTCATCCCATAAAGTCGTTATGAGAAAGCGATTTGCACAGCACCGTATAAGAATGAGGCTTGATTAAACTATCCTCCCTTTTCAATGTTTCGATGTGCATTTGCTTCGATTTGGTTTTAATAAACGTGCGTTTGATTGAGTGATAAATATGTAGCAGACAAGATATTCGGCTTAGCTTTAGAGTAAATCAATAAATTATTAAGACAAAGCCACTGTTACCCATGTCAAAATGTAAGAATTAATGTCTTTCTTTGTTGACAGTGGAAAAAGAATCGAAGGTGTTGACTGGTAAAAGCTTAATGGTTTTGGCTAAAGTAGTTCAAGAGGGTTTGACCTTGGCCGTTCACCTTGACCTTCCAGACAGTACTATTACTGGGATCGGATTTGACGCTCTCTCAAACGGCCATGGGATGGTTGACGTTACATACAAGATTTTACTTCACTGGAAACGTCAGCTGAAGGACCGAAAAGACGCCGCTGTTGAACAACTTTGCCTGGCCCTACGGGACATGGGACGCCAAGGTGCCGCTATGGCAGTACTAGAAAGACACCGTGACAACAAAGAGCTGGACTTGACGTGCTTCCAAATGACTTCCGTGTAATGCTGTCATCGAGGCAAATATCTTAATAATTCCTACAGTTGATCTCTGTGCTGGTAAATAATCCGTGCTTGTAGAAAGGATCTTACAATCATACATTCAGAGGGAATTTCAATTGATAAGTCGCTTTTCAGTCGCGGATAAGTTTACAATTCTCAATAATGGGACGTCACTTAATGTATGTAGACTTGTGAGAAAAAAAAATGAGAAACAATTATTTGAATCTTACCAAACAGCATCTTAATCTACATGTTAGCAATAGTTTGAGAGCCAATGAACTTGAAAGTGCAATGAATAAAGAAAGAATCTGGCGAATATAAGTAATCTATATAGGTTTTACTGAAAATAAATGTACAGTTTTTGTTGTTGTTGTAAACAATTAGGCAAAGATAATTAAAATACATTCTTAATATTTTTTTAGTTATTTCATTATGTATATAGGAAAGAAGAATATAGCTCTAGATTCATAAATGAATAGAAAATGGTACTTAACGTATACACATCCTATAGGGGCTTTTGGAAGAAAAAAAAGACATAGCTTACATTCGACGCAATCACCATTGCGACAATATGACTTCATTACTTGGCGTCATGGTAACAACGTTCAAAACGTCACTCTCTCCAATAAAACAAAAATCATAAAGCGTAATAAATAAATATATAAATAAAAAGGGGGTAGCGGATGGGGTGGTCGGGGTGGAAACGTTTCTATCCCTGCGGAACTTGCAAAATGTATTTTTAAATTATTTACTGTTGATGAAAGAAAAATGGCAATAATATTTGAATTATTATAAAACTGTTGTAAAAAGAATATATAAAAGTTCTATGAACCTCACGAATGTTAATAAATCATATTTCTCATCTCTTAAACCTTTTCGTGAATCCAATGTGATCTTTCCGAGTCAGTATTACATTTGTATCATACAAAGTTGACTGTTTATATATTATACTGCTTGACTGCTGTGAGCTGTTCCCTACACGTATCGGTCTAATACTTTTTAATTTGTTATATCATATGACCGTACCTTTTTTCTCTTACAAATATATTTTTGCAAAATGTTCACAGTTTGAAGATAACAAAGGTTGTTGGGTTGTTTTTGTTTTTGCGCGAAGGCGTCTCGGTTAATAAATATTTAAAGTTTATAAATATGTCAACAAATAATGGGTATACTTGGAACACTGGACAGTGTAATTAAAGCATAGTTGAATACGATTTATTTTTGTCAATAATTTCTTCTATAAATGTATAAACAAAATCCATGCTGCTGATAACATGTGTACAATTTCCATTGTACGTGTACAAAGTGTATATATTGTCGAATAAAGAGTATATTCAAATCTATTTAAAACTGTATACCCTCAGTGAAAATTGTTGTTTCTTTTAGAATACCCTGTGTGTTTATGTTCAGTTATTATACCGAAAACGTTAAAGTTTTCAGAATATTTGTTCGCGAGACAAGGCTAACAAGTGAACACGGTTCTGAGTGATTTTCGTCACGCAAAAAAAATTGATTTCCTTGGATGATATCATCAATTCCAACGTGACGGGTTTACAAAAGTGACGGCCACATAGATTATATGATTACATTGTCTTACTGCAGATGCGTAGTCGAATGCATAAGCAAGTTGTTGTTAAAAGGATGAGATTTTTTACCTTTGGCTTACATCTCACGTGACCACACAAGTATGCGTGACGGAATTACTCACAAGTAACCTCGACTTAGAAAGACATA
>JAQQZZ010133159.1:0-13651 GCA_030265115.1 Mopalia vespertina | reverse complement strand
ACAGCCTTTATACTGACCAGGTATGGACTATACAGCCTTTATACTGACCAGGTATGGACTATACAGCCTTTATACTGGAGTGTTTCATCAACTTACCTGGCAAAATATCGCCAGTGTGACTAAAAGTATGTTCCTTTTACCTTGCCTCAAAGTTAGGGACACCTGTATTACTGGCCATCAAAGGTGTAACTATCTCATGTCTTCAATTTGTTCATCTGAGCTTTAATTATCACATTTAAATATTTTCAGGTCAAATTGCTATAGAAATCCAAGTGTTAGCTGTGAAAACCGTTCTAGACAAACCTCCAAAGTCAAAAGATGAGACAGATGGAAAAGACCAAACTGGGCGAGACCAAAGCTATCTTGCCAACCAATCAATGGACAGATGGATCAGTGTGGAGGATGTTCGAAATGCCATGGAAACCGGGCCATCTGTCGTTTCGCCTCGCAGTAGAGCTTGTTATAAATCGTTTGAAAACATGACTATACTGGAGCAGCCTGAGGAAACACCGAGTCCAAGAGTTCGAAAAATTCAACAGTTCGCATATGGAGATGATGAAGACGAAGTCAAGAAAAAATCCTGTTTTTGTTTGTGTCTTCCCAAACTATTTGGCCACAAAAAGAAAAAGAAGAAATCTGTACCCCACTGTTATATACAGCCACAAAGAAAAACATCCAACCCATATGATTTATCCCGGTCTCCAAGTAGAGGTTCTAGGAGCTCTCGACAGGGCAGTATGAAAAGACAGTTATTCCCTGAAAGAGAGATTCCAGGACCCGCCAATGAGTCTCAACAGGATTTCGTGAACAGAAAGAACAACATCAACCAACAAAGGCTGGAAGAAAATCATAATGAGGTAGACAATGAGAAGAGAGCTAAGCAAAGCATAGACAGTTCTATATTATTAAGTCAGGGTAGTTCTGATGCCATTGATGGGATTGAAGAGTGGATAAGCAGTGTTGACATTTTGAAAGAAACATCCAGACGTTTTTATTCTCTTTTCGATAGCGAAAGTAATTCACCGCAAACACAACTCTTGAAATATTTCGAACAAGAGCGTGGAATGCTAACGCTTGAGACGAATACAAACGACAGGCTAGTAGTGATAACAATCTGCATGAGAAAAGAACAACTTGAAAAGTTACAGAAAGACTTTGAGGACGGAACATTACAGCATGACCTAGAAAACTATCTGTTGACCTTGAATGTCCTTGAGACAGTTGGTGTGAATGGGCTTCAGTTGGATGTACGAATAGACAGCGAACAATTTAAACTTGTCCAACAGGAGCTTATGTGAGTGTCAACAAGTGTATACATTTGAATAGGTTTTGTTGGGATATCAACCCCTTGGTGTGCGGTATGCCACTATTGTATCTTCTGTGCTATCCATCATTTGGATCACAACCAGCCTTCAATGAAGCAAGCCTTATTGTGATTAGCTTTACAACAAGGACAAAGTGTTTTTGTCAATGGATTGTGAGCTGAAACTTACAAAATAAATAATGTAATTTGTGAGAAAAAAAAAGTTTGAACTAAGAACCATAATTGTGATTCTGGCTTAACTATAAAAAGAAATTAACATTTTCTGTCAAATGTGATGACTGAAATTGATAAACCTTCTTTGGTGCATAAAATTCAATTGAATTTGACGAAAATACAGTGCTGATAATGATAATGCATAAGGAAAATGCTGGCTTCTTAAAATTATTTGTTGTTGTTGCATTCATAGCAGGAGAAAACTTGTGGAACATCTTCTGTGATAATATTAAGTGACAGTTTGTTTACATGTAGTCTCAAAAAGAGGACGCTATATCTGTACCTGTCTACCACCACAGGGGTCACTAATTTGGTGCTGGCAGGAAGAATAAAATATTAATGATTTTGTACCTGAACTGTCTGATTAATGGTATACTTGTAAATGGAGTAGTTATTTTGATGTCCCCCCATCAGACCATGAGATTGGGTGCTCACACCTCATGTGATGCCATCATACAGATGTACATTACCTGGACTGACTGCCAGTACCTGTATGTTAATATGTGATTACCTGGACAGATTTAATATATTGGATCTTTACTGGCATACACCTGTATCACACATGATATAATAACATATCTAATGGTTGATTGGTTATAATGTGGAGCAGATATGGGGAGTCTGTTGGCTCTACAATACTTGTGATAATGACTTTCCATATCTAACACAAAGTGAACAGAACCTACAGTTCTTATTGAAATTTCTCTTCGAAACACTGAAATCTCTGATCGAGAAAACTGAAAATATGTTGTTGTCAGTCCTATATGTTTGGTTACATATCGTATCAACGCAAAGAGAGCACAGTTTGATTAAAGATATATTGACTAATCCAAGTCAAACTAGTACCCTCAAGGGTACACTTGGGAAAAACCCAAACATATTAACCCACTGGTGCAAGGAATTAGTGCTATTCACATCTTCTTTATATGATGCCCTGTGTGACATGTATTTTGTGGTTATAACATATAATAAATTTTGTTTATAAATTTAGAATTTTTGAGTGACTTGCATATATTGAATTTGTACTTTCAATTTACTGCAAACCTTCCAGAATATCTTATAGTTGTGAGACTTCACCACATGTTCTTATGTATTTTCTTCACACCTGTTTGTCTGAATTATATAATAAATTCAGTTTCCAAGGTATTATGCACACGATAACAGAATTCCATTAACTAGAAGTGTGAAAAAAGCATATTCAGTAGTGTGGATGGCATTGTTTCCATCGCCTGTGTTATAAGGGATAGGGTGACGTCGACTGTATGATGTGTGCAGTAGGTTATTAAAATTCTCTACCTCATGCAGATTGCATTTTAAATTGGCGATTGTTGTAAAAGGTAGGTAATTTTTTATTACCAATTTGACCCTTTGTGACACTCTTGAATTATGGGAAAATTGTATGGGGTTTATGAAAATCAGAGTTTGGCTGTAGGGCCTATACGGAGATATGATCAATACGTCATTGCTCATAAGTCTGCTGTTGGCTCTATTTATCTTATTTCTTTCTATAATGTGAATTATTTTGCACGGATTATTTCTATATGTACAATCGTAAAATAACCAGGTCAAATTGACTGGCTTGCAGTGAAAGTTCTGTGCAATTATGAATTATCTCCCCTGACGGTTAGCCAGTTTGCCACATGGGGCACTGCATGAAGTTGAATGCGAATGTCTTAAAAAAACAATGCTGTCTACACTACTGAATATGCTGTTTCACACTTCTAGTTAATGGACTTCTGACGGTATATATAAAGCAGAAGTCTACCAATTAGAAGTAAGCAAGTATCCCATAACACCTAACGTCAAGAGTAGTCGGGTTAATTTATGAGCATGTAGTTTACAATGTTAATGCCCAGAAGCATATAATATATCAAGTTTGAAAATTGCAACTCGGCTATGGAATCATGGGAACGGCCATTATAATTCAAAATATAGCCACTTATGACATTTCCAATTAACACAGATAAGTTTTAGTCTGTATTTGCACAAAATATTTTTAAAAAATAATGAAAGCATGAAACAATCTTGGTCTGCTTGTAACATAGCATTTTTATTTAAAGAAAGGAGCTTTTAGCTTCAGCTTGTTCACCCATGCCCTGTCATGTCTGCATGTTCAATGTGTAGAGTGGAAACCTACGGGAGCTCCTTAACTCAGCGTTAAAAGCTCTCCACAAACCACAAATGACAGGGATTATAGGTTGGTGTAGGTCTTCAGTTGCCGTCGCACCATACAAATAAAATATAATCGGTGGGGAAAAAAACAAGATTTTACATGTGTGTGATGAAAGTTCATTGTTTAATATGTTAAATCGAATTCCTATGGTTTGATTTCAATGCTCATACAGAGGACTTCTTAAATTATTTAGTTTTTCATGATCCTAAAATTGAATGATAATATCGGACACATTGTTTATGATGTGACCATTTCCAAATAACTTTCATTGTATGATGGGATTGACACTGGGTGCTACTGATTTTCAAACTTTGGCTGAATATAATGTGTACATTGTTTTGGTGCTGATTTGAAAATAAAAATATCTTATTGTATGATTTTATAATTATTCACCTAAGTGAGACGTCAGTACACATTGTGAATGTCTGGATAGACTCACACATAGATTCAATACCCACTGTCCAAACTGGAAAATAGATCATAAAGACTCTGGTTTATACTGTTGGAGTATACCACCACCAGATATAACCTTTGTCCAAACTGGAAAATAGATCATCAAGACTCTGGTTTATACTGTTGGAGTATACCACCACCAGATATAACCATTGTCCAAACTGGAAAATAGATCATCAAGACTCTGGTTTATACTGTTGAAGTATACCACCACCAGATACAAAGTGAAATATCATTGAGCATGATGTTTAAACACAAATCAATCAATCCTGCAAGAATACAACTTACTACAATTTAAAACAAACACAGGTTAACAGCAGGCAGACGATCTAAAAATTCTCACCTTTTTGGTAATCTGCTTAATCCACTATAAGGTGAAAACATGGCTTACGACTTCATATAGACTGTGGCACTGTGGTCCTAACACAGTTATCAAACATAAACATATCAATAAGGCTTCCAAACATGTCACTGTTTGTTAAGTATGAGGGATGTTTTTTTCTATTGCTGACATTCTTTGATTACTGTGTCCTGCAGTAATCAATTTAAGCATTACTTCAAGAACACTTTATTGTAGCTATTTCTTCCTGCTTACATTGACCTAACAAATAATTCAAATCAAGTTTCAACTCTTTACAAATAAATGGAGTTTGTGAAATAATACGTTGATAGATTCATATGGAGCAGAACATACCTGTAGTAATACAATACTAGTATTACCCAAGTTTTTAACACAGTTAATTCATACATTTATGTTTGATCTGTGAATACCTTCATACATACATAAATTCCTGCATTTCTAAAGGATTTACTGGTTAAGGTGAAATTTTATATCAGACAATTTGTAGCTCTCAATAATGATAAATTCATTAATTAGTTTCTGCTTCTTCAAGTTTTTTGTAATACCTGTCTGTTTACAGGTTGATATATTCTAAACCCATGCCAAATAGTTTGTTTGTTTGCTACAATTTTTATCTCATACTTTTTATATCATTTCCAGATTCATCTTTCCATATCATTCTTTTTTATTAATTTCTTAACAACTTTTCGACGCAATTCCTCCTAGTTGAAAAACCGATGACCAACATGCATTGTGGGATGTGAAACACAATACCCATTTTGATCCTTCTTCCAAGACTACATTTCCGGGTTTATCAATTATTTCATTAACCTTCACAAACGCATTTAATATGGGCATTAATTTATATCCTATGAATTTTAAAAATTCCCTAGGCTTTTATTATTTATATTTAACATATTTATAAAATTTATTTTAAGTGTGCCAGTAGCCGGGCTATAATTAAAAAATTTTGGTTGTTTAAAAAAAATCTATTTTGATTGTGACCAATAAATTATGAAATAGATTTTGAAAATCTTTAGATAAGTGACGAGACTGAAGAATAATGTAAGGTGTAAATCATCAATATTGTTTGGCATCCAAACAAACTGTATCATTTTGTGTGGTTTGTAGCAACATATATTTAATTTTATTTAATTGGTAATGCACTATAACAGCCTTACTAAAATGGCCACACTTGCATGCAAGGCTTTATTTGAAGAAAATATATTTTTTGATGCTTGTCTGTTTGCCAAATAAAATGACTTGAAAATTTCTGAAGTTTGTTTTGTTGTGTATAAAAATAAAGCTTTCACCTCACACAGAGGACTAGAGGACAAACTCCCTCTGATGATAATTCTGCAGATAGAAGGAATTTTGTTTGTTTGTTTAATTGGGATTCAACAGCGTACTCCAGGGTATTTCTCTTCCATGACGACGGATTGTCCAGTTCACACTGTTTCATGCTCAAACATGGTGGAAAACTGAAAGGAAACCTAAAAACCAGGACCCGGATTTCAGGAGGCACATCATGTGACTTACTCACATACCTGATGGTCCACATTCAGACTCAAACCAGTGTAGGGTAAATGGATTTGTTGGCCCCCTAGGCGGGCAGCAGACGAAGAGTGGTGTGCAACATCAGCTCTGTTATTAAGTGGTGCTGTTTCATGAGAGATGGAATTTTATTATCCAAAAAAACAACCTAAAAAAATGGTAAACTTTTCATGGACCAGTTGTCCATACACAAGATTCTAAACTATTTATTACTCCTTTGTTTATTTGTTTGTGGTTAATTCACTCATATTGTGATGTGTACGTTCAGAAGAGAAAGAAACCACCCTGGCATGAAACTAGCAACGACATATCACAACACGAACACAAACATTTGGATGGTTAATTTATGGCCTCAAACTATTTTTTTTTATCCGTGACAGGTTTCAGCAGCTCAATGCTCTACCCACTGAGCCTTGGAGGTTTGCCACTTACAGCACATTAAGTCAAGTCGCACAGATCAGAAATAAGCATACAATGTAGCACATTCAATCCTGGATTATAATCCAACATTAAAATCAGTAGGGAAGGAATTTCTATTTCCTTGTGCAAAATAAAGAGATATTTGGTATATACTAATTATTCACAGCAGTAACACCAGAGTTATCTCCCTTACATGTACATCTAAGGAAAGAATTTATATTTCCTTGTGATATATAAAGAAATATTTGGTAAATACTAATTATTCACGTCAGTGAGACCAAAGTTATCTCCCTTACATGTGAATCTAAGGAAAGAATTTATATTTCCTTGTGCAAAATAAAGACATATTTGGTAAATACTAATAGCACAGCATCAAATAACAATGTAAGAACATTTCTATGCTGTTTGGTTTTGTATACTTCATGGTGAATAAGTAAATCTCAATCTATTTTCTGCACTAAGACCAGAGTTACCTCCTTACATGTACATCTAAGGAAAGAAGTTCTTTTTCCTTGTGTAATATAAAGAAATATTTGGTAAATATTAATTACACGGCAGTAAATAACAATGTAAGAACATTTCTATGCTGTTAAGTGTGTGGTTCTCTATACATGTACTTCGCGGTGAGTAAATAAATCTGAATCTGTTCTCTGCAGTAAGACCAGAGTTACCTCCCTTACCTGTACACCTCGTCCCCGGTCATACGCCCCAGCCCAACCATGTATGCACCAAACCTGAATGCCCCACCATATAACATGAAGATCACACCTTGAGAGAATGCAAAGGCCAAAGCATACACAAACGCCTGCTTCAAGTTCTCCCTGGATGGGGTAAATTAGACACAAGAAACATATTACCTCTAATTTGCAATAATATTTAGTTAATAGAGGTCAGAACGAAGAGTATACAATCATAAACCGATTTAATAAATTACTGTCAAAGAAACAAAAGTGGAGTGATAGTCAAATGCAAAAGTTACTGCCAATAAACATTTAAGACAGTAGACAGAGATGGTGTGGTGAGAGAGAATAAGATAAATTAATTGAAGTTTTACACTGTGCTAAATGCTATTTCGCTTATATGATGGCGGTGAATTCCAACAATAATTGACACTAGCACAATCAGGATGTGAAGCATGTCAATAATGTTGGAAAGTTAATTTTCCTCCAGTGCTAAGTAAAGACAGCACTGCTTCTCTTCAAACATACTGCCCTTAGCCAGAGGGCAGAGACAATAAGAGATTTTGTTTGTTTGTTTGTTTAATTGGGGTTTAACGTGGTACTCAAGGGTATTTCACTTACAGGATGACGTATTGTCCACTTCATGCTGCTCCTTGGCTTATCACGGTGGAAAACCGAGAGGAAACCTCGTAAAAACTACCCCCACGATTGCCGGAGCCACATCTTGTGACTCAATCATATACCTGAGGGTTGACAGACGGACTCGATCCTGTGAACGGTACAGCGAAGTAGGCTCAGAATGCTCACTCGCTAACCACTAAGCCACGGCCGATAAAAAGGGACGATTGCTTGTTTGCTCGAGTTAGGTTTAACGCCGTACTTAAGGTTATTTCACTCACATGACGGCGTGCGAGCCAAATGGGCGTAGGAAACCACCCTTGACGCCTCTTGCAATAAACAAAGACAAGACAGGACAAATACCGGACATAATACAAAGACATCACAAACAGTTCTGCTTCATGTTGCCCTTTAGCTATGGGGGCACCAGGGCTACAGGACCTCCCTCCCAAACCTCCGTAAACAGGAGAAGAGGATAGGTCCATGCTTACACACGAAAATACATGCTTAAACTTTTCTATTGATGAGCATTTCAGTGCTCAAGAGTATTATATAATGACACCAAATAGCAGCAATGATACAACTATAAAACATAAAATTCTTTTTGATCTGTTTGATTCAAGGGACTATAAACAGATTGATAGATTGATTGCTGTTTTATGCAATGCTTAAGGGTATTTCACTTATATGACAGCGGTGTATTCCAACAATAATTCACACTAGCACAACTAGATGTTAAGTTTTTTAATAATCAAATGTTGGAAATTAACCTTCCTACAGTGCTAAGTAAAGACTGTATTGCTACCCTTCAAACAAACTGCCCTTAGCCAGAGGGCTAAATTTCTTGATTGTTTAATTGGGTAGCTTAAGGGCATTTCACTTATAGGACGACTGAATGTCCATTTTTAATTCTTTGATCAGGCGGATCAATACGAGGCACAGAAATTTGCGAAAAATCTACTTACACGTAAGGTTTATTGAGGAAATCTGAATATTTCTTGTAAAAGTAGGGTCCTTTTGTTAGTGACTGAACAGTTTTCACATTGTCAATGGCTTCACTGGCAATCTGAAAAAGCAAAACGATGTGTTTTATTTGTTTGTTTGATTGATTGATTGATTGTTTATTTATTTGTTTGTCTGTTTGTTCCTGGTCCAGTACAGACAAAAGATTGTTTCTCTCGTATGAAAAACATGTCAGCAGTTTGTGGAAGAAAATGAGAACAGTCAGCAGGAAAGCTCGTTAAATGTGTAAATCAGCCAAATTGTGATGATTTCGTGGCACGTTAATCCTGAAGCTTAACAAATGGTTGTAGGAAACCACACTTATCATCAATGCCAATGAATAATATCCCAGAATAACCCAGACAAAGCAAACCTATCGCCAATGTGACCAAATGGAATTCCACCATATATCTATTAGTTTTCTTACCTTGCCAGCTTCCTCCATTAAGCCTGAGTCTCTCTTCTGATTTCCCTGTACTGTACGCATCTGAATAAAACCTGCCCAAGAAATCATAAATTGATTTGATCAAATGATGATTGATTCAATGATTAGAATCAATCGATATGATATCTATCAAACATTGACTGCATGAAAAGTCTTTACATAATCAGTACCTGGGACCGATTTCACGAAGCAGTTTTTCGCTTAAATGAAAATGTGTAAACCTGAATATAGCACTAACTTTGGAATTCAGACCCTGAGTATTTTAGGATTTATATCTCTATAACACTAAGTAAATAATTTAAAGCAAACAAATAAGATATAAGCTAAGTCCAATGTGGAATTTGTGACTATAGTTTTCAACTAAAGTAAGAATTTGCTTCGTGAAATCGGGCCATGTACATGTCCAAGGGCCTGATTGAACAAACCAAGAATCAGACAATATCTACACAATATATTGAGCAAAAATGAATGGACAAATTAGAATGTAGTACAAGAATAAATTATGTATGGATTTTTTAAATGTTTGACCATAATTTGACAAATTATTTAAGCTTTATTTTTATTTTAAGCAGAAATTGCATCCATGCATGGTATCTAATAAGGCACAAATTTTGCCCACTGTCAAACTGCCTCTGTTACCTGCAACACCGATAATGGGTACACCTCCTATTACAACCAGAGCTAACTCCCAGCCAAATATGAAAGCAATAACCAGTCCAGCCACTAAACCAACAAAAGACTGAATTATTGTCGCCATTCGAATTCCAGTTGCCTAATCAACAAAAAAAATGAGAGAAAGATAGAATAGCAACCAGGTCAGACATTAACAGTCCAGTTTAGTTGCATTGGATTATATTGATGCATTAAACGTAACAGAGGGTCGTTCTCGTGTATAGGTTACGTAAATATGCAGTGTAATTACGCTATAATGTACCACGATTTACTGCATAAACGGTTATAACTGGCACCAATCCTTGTTTACAGATTTTAATCAAATATAATTCACAAATAAAATCTTTATTACCAGTGAACCTGTGAATGCTAAAACAAGGCGCGACTGTCATTATATAGTGTTGTTGTTGTAGCAGCAGCATGTGGTAAGCTGTCTGAATGTTTTCATCGAGACAAAGAGTTAATCCGGTTATTATCAGGGCAAATCAAGACACATGGGGTGCAGTTAATGTAAATTTTTTACAAAGTCATCCAAATTAAGCCAGTTGGGTTTCGTTTATTGTGAACTGTCAATGCTGTCAACAACATGAGCAGAGATATAGCTAAAGAAGATCATGGAGCCTAACAGTGTTTTTAATTGGCTGTAGAGCTGGAGCCAGCCAGCCAACCAGGTCACAACCCTAGGTGTTCTATTTATCCATCACGGTTTCACTTTTAGTTAGTAAAACAATTTGGGTTTTTTCCTCAAATTTGTCATAAGTGAACATAAAAATGGTTCATAATTAAATAAACTTAGATTATGGTCAGTTTAACATAACAAATATTTCTGACAGCGTATGAGTATCCTTTTGTAACTAGCTTGCAGCTTGTGTAGTACATACACTGTAGACATCATGTACATGGTCTTACATGTTGTTTGCGTTAACAATGACCGTTCTCTTGAGTTTTCCTTTGCGTAACCTCCACGTAACCTGAATGACCGTTCGCGTGAAAAAATATAGCCTGCTAAAGTAGGTTTGAAAACCCCACTACAGGTGTGTCCTTACATTTTTAACCATTGGGGCATCCGTTGCTAAGCGGGTTGTCAAGGCACCTGTACTGTGTTTTGGATCATCAAACCAGCCGATGTCTTGTCGTATTATATTCTGGAATGTTTTTAAACGCAACCTCATTGTCATCCTCTCCCCAGATTGGCCAAACATGGTTGACTGAAAATCAGCATACATGTAATTTGTTATCAAACAGAATTGTATTGGAGGACACTCCCTCAATGGTGTAGAATATATGCTTGATGGTGACCTTATAGATGCACACCTTGTTAATATGTGGCTTCTGCTAATCCGGCACTTTATTTTGTCAGTCAAAAGTGGCACAATGTAATTTTCTCTTGAGAATGTACTGCTAATTAATAGACTTGTGATGATAACTAAGTAACCAGACCTATCTTATGAGATAAATGGATAAGGATTCCTCACCTGTCTTGAGTTAATTAGAAAATTTAATGCGATAACTGGATTAGGATTCCTCACCTGTCTTGAGTTAATTAGAAAGTTAAATGAGATAAATGGATTAGGATTCCTCACCTGTCTTGAGTTAATTAGAAAGTTAAATGAGATAAATGGATTAGGATTCCTCGCCTGTCTTGAGTTAATTAGAAAGCTTAATGAGATAAATGGATTCAGATTCCTCACCTGTATTGAGTTAATTAGAAAGCTTAATGAGATAAATGGATTAAGATTCCTCACCTGTATTGAGTTAGTTAGGAAGTTTAATGCACCTAAAGCTACAAACATGAGACTCCATAGAATAGCATCATCTTTCATCTCCTGGCCAGTCTTGGTGAAAACCTGAAACACAAACAGACATGCTCATGGCTTTGTTGGTTCATTTCATTGGTGTTTTAAGTCCTGTTCTTGGGTATTTCACTATTAATATATTAAAATAACCCTGAGGGTATCTTCGTAAAACTGATTATCTCTGGAGCTCCCCAAATCCCTATTTATGATTAGTTTTACCATGGACGTAAAGCCGAAAGAGTAACAGCTCGCTGATTGGGGCAGGTCACTGTGCTAGACTAACTGTTCTACTGAAAGCTGAATAGATTTGACTGCCAGCTTAATTGCTTTGATGTTCCATGATCAGTTGTGACGAGAAAGAGGCTTGAGATATATACTCTCAGTTTAGTCAGCAGAAGAGCAACACCCTATACGCAAAAAACAAATACAGCAAAGAGCATACATGTAGATATGCTTTATGCGCATTTACACAATTCGTAATCTGTGCCTATTACACTATCGGGACGTATGATATGCACATAAAAGTGACAATTAGTTTTGTAACTATAATTATTTTAAAATATTATCTTGAAAAGAAGTTCTACAGTTTTTGTAGGTTTACACATATTTCCACATTAGAATGATTTCCCAAAATGTGCCTATTGTTTCTTACTTGAATGACAGACCTGTATACCTGGTGTATTCTGGAGTGTTTTGTACACATAATTTATGTGAAATACTCCAATAGGCCATCAAAATACACACAGAAATTAATATTCTGTGCTATGCTGTAACACAAAAATACACAAAATGCTAACAAAATACTCCGAAACAACACATTTTTTACACAGAAATTTCTTCTAGGGTAGGTTGGTCTGGAATGATCTATTATATTTATAGGTGAACAGTGTGACGGTGACACGGTTTGAGTAAAATCGGCAATTTAAAAATGGAAAATTTACCTATTTAATTAACATGGGGAAGTCAACTAAAATCTTAAAATTCACCATTTTAACATTGCAGTTTGAATAGTTTCCGCATTTCGGCAAGAATCTTATCGTATACAGTGACATAGATTGAACTGTGTTCTAGTTACATTAAATCTCTCTTTGGCGACAGTTTAATCAATCCAGAGATGTTTAAGTTATGAAAAGCAGTGCTCTTGCATTACCTTTGATTGCTATTTATGTTTATTAACTGTTCAAGTTTACATTGTTTACCCCCTGGAGCTAATTGAATCACCCTTTAAACTATCCTAATAAGTATGAAAAGGATTATTGCATGACATCAGACCCCCCTCAGACAACATAGTTCAACACCAAATAAAACATACACAATGGGGGCTTAATCTCACTGCCCATGAAGTGAATAAACATCTCCTGAAACCATTTGTGCGCATGCATGAATCAAGCTGTTGAGTGAAAACCATGTTCACTTTAGGGGTTTGAATACAGCTGTGAGGTATCTGGCGAAATTGATCATTACACACTTTGAAGTGACAGAGCTGTTACTCCATTTGCGTTATTTCCATGATTTTACAAAACTCAACATAAAGATACACATGAATGCATCTTGATTACTTGTTCTTGATTTGACAATGGTTTTAAAATATATAATCCCTGTGCAATTGTGTCTATCTTTTATTGGAGTCTTAACTTTGTGAAACTTATCGGTGGGAATAATGTGACACACAAATAAGAATTTGGATTATGCCCTTATACAGGCGATAATGTGCCTTTATCATACACTTATATAACCTCCTAATACATACTTATACAGGCAATAAAATGCCTTTATCACACACTTACATGGATATAACCTCCTTATACATACTTATACAGGCGATAATGTGCCTTTATCACACACTTACATGGATATAACCTCCTTATACATACTTATACAGGTGATAATGTGCCTTTATCACACACTTACATGGATATAACCTCCTTATACATACTTATACAGGTGATAATGTGCCTTTA
>JAQQZZ010133148.1:0-13652 GCA_030265115.1 Mopalia vespertina | reverse complement strand
ATGTATTTAAAAAATCAGCAAACCAGGGGAAAATGCAAATGTTAGGTTACCTCACAAAATTTTAGACGACCGATTTTAAGGTTATGCCACAAAAGATTACAGCACAGGCCTGCAGAATTACTACACGCAGACCTGTTAGTGGTACATCAAAGTATGAACAGTATGCCGACACACTAGCCACTGGACCTCAGTCCCAATTTGCCCTTACCCAGAGGGTAGTTGGTAAGAGTTCAATAATTATTATTAATGTAATTAAATTGAATACCTCTACTTCTTTTTCTTTTTCTTGTAGATTTGTTTGAAGACTTGCAATTGTATCATTCAAGGAATCACTGAAACAGGAATTGTTTAAAAAAAACAGATCTTTTACACATGTATTTACAAGAAAACTGTACATCCAAATCAGACTGCCATTTCAATGGGTGGAGGAAATCATTGTCTCAACAAAAAAGACAAGACAGGGCAAAAAAAGAACACAATACAACAACATCACAAACAGATCAGCTTCACGCTGCTCTTTAGTTTTGAGATATCCAAGGCAACGCGCGATCTCCCTCACAACTCTACCCCCATCAGAGAGAGGGATGTTATTTAAAAGACTTGCATGGATATGGACTTCAGGTTATTTCACTCATATAATGATGCTGTGCCTGCCCAATAGATTTTAGAATCACAGGACACAAAACATAAGGACATAAGAATGTTTGATTAGGGTTTTAAGCCATACTTTATTGTTATGAATTAAATTATCTAATGTTCCTCTACTGACCAATGATTGAATGAAGCTCATTATCAAATGAATATCATTAAACAGGCAACTGTTTAGCTATGGTGACTTACTTATCTTTTCGTAGGTCTCTGATGGAGAGAAATGCAGCTTCCTCAAGGATAAAGCTGATGCGGACAGTCTCTGCTAACACCACTGTTATGTGCTCCATCCTGGCTGTTAATTCACACTCCCTGTCTTCCTGACCTACGGAAGGTGAAACCCCCAACATCTCATCGACTCTCTGACTGGGGGTGGACTTTGGTGTATTATGACTGCCGAATAAAATACTGCCACTTTCTTTCAATTTAACAGGTTGGAAAGCACTGCAAGAGTTGCCCAATTCGTGTTCCATGCAGTTTTTTCTATCAGAATTAATTAAACCGTGTAATTCCCTTGTAGCAGGAGCTTTAGGAACAGCAGGATGACAATCTGTGGTTTCACATTTGTTCCCATTAATGGAACTGGAGTCAACATGTTCACATGGATCAGTTGCACTCTCTTCATTTGCACCAGAATCGTCTCCCATGTTAGAGTTGCTGCCCTTTGATGGGCGCTGTTCTGTGCGGAGAGGATTATCAACAGCCTCTAGGACAGAGGAAACAACAGAATTCATCCAGGGCTGGTCAGATTTCTGTCCAAAATCCTTCACAAGGTTCGGAGACACCTGTAAACATAATTGCTGTTAAAGACAAGCTGGAATTTGTAATTAAATTCAAAGACTTAACGTTTTGAGATTAGGATTAATTGAATCACACTTAATGACATAATCAAACATGTTTCACTAACATGCTGACAGCTTACTTCCGCAGTATACAGTAAACACTGCAACCTTCATACTCTAAGGCCATGCCATCCAATGGTCTTTTAGTAGATCCATTTTCTTTCAATTTTTCCCAACTTAGGATCTGGAGAAGTGTAATCCCAAAATCATCAAAAACATGTCAATGAGAAGAATAAAGATTATCAGACAGTATACAAAAGACAGTAGATGAGACTATGTACCTTCATGCCAGCTGTTAACAGAAGCGATTTGAGTAGACCAATCAGCTTGTGAGAAAATTGACCAACCAACTGGCTGTATCTTCTAACCTCTCCATTCTGATTGGTCAATCTCTCCTTGGCCACAGAGTACAACTCTTCCAACTCAGCCTTTGTTTCACTGTAGGCATTCCTAAGGGGAGATAATTCATGTTATAATTCATTTTGAGACTTGTCTTAAGAGATTGATTGACTGATTGGTGTTTTACGTCGTTAAAGGGTATTCCACTTATATGATGGCGGTGTCCTGATGAAGTTGGAAAGTCTAAGTAAAACAGAATTGCTACTCTTCAAACAAACTGCCCTTACCCAGAGGGCTGTGTTACGTTTGAAGTTTGTTTAGGGTTTAATGTTGTGTTTAAGGACTTAGGTTATGTCACTCATATGAAGGCTTGCTAGCCCAATAGGTGAAGGAAACCTCCCTTAAAGCTAGTACAGATGTAACACAAAGATATCACAAACATATCAACTTCCTTCTGCTCCTCAGCTTTGAGACCACCAGGGCACCAGGGCACCAGGGCACCAGGACACTCACTCAGAACCACCAGCAACCCATTTCTGTTTGTTTATTTGAAGTTTAATGCAGTACTTTAGGTCATTTCACTCTAATGACGATGTGCCAGCCCAATAGGTGGGGGAAACCCTCCACCACTGACAACAAACAAAGACAACGCTTGACAAGCACAAGACTCAATACAATGGTATCAAAACCAGGTTGGTTTTGTGTTGCACCTTAGCTCCTAGACCACTAGGGCAACTCCTGATGATGATTTGATCAAGTCAAAATGAATTCATACAATACAGTGGTAGTCCTAACAAAATCTCAATTTTATGGCTTTTGCTTTGTTCAAAATCTCAAACATGGAGTCAAAATGAATTCATAATTTTTCTTCAGTATTGTTACTTATAAAGTGGTAGTCCTAATACAATATCATTTTATTGCTTTTGCTTTGTTCAAAATCTCAAACGCGGAGTAGAAATGAATTCATTATTTTTTCTTCTGTGTTGTAACTATATTTTACAATGTTAAACCCCTCAGTGTTACTCTACTAAAATCTAAATTTTATGGGTTTTGCTGTTCTTGAAAGCTTATTTTCAACCACTCCAAGTCCAGACAGCATTGCCTCTCTCCAGTTAAACTGCCCTTAGCCAGCAGTCTTACTGTATGAAGCTTAAAAATAATCAATCAATGATTGAACTATTACCTTAATTCAACTAATTCTGTCTCAAACTCGTTACATTTTTTCTCTCTGTCCTTCAAGCTGTTCCGACAAGTGACAAGCTCCCCTTCACAGACCTGCAATCTGTCTAAGGCTGTTCCATTAGACTCCTTGAGCAAATCATGCTCCTCAACTAAAGCCTTGTATTCAGCCTCCAAGAATTCCAAGCTTTCTTTGACACCCTGAAAACATACACAGTGATAATATTACATCTAGAACAACACATTTATCTAAATACATACCATCAGATGAGTGAGATAACCCTAAGTATGGCGTTAAACCAAAATCAATCAAATAAACAAACACACAATTACAAGTGTATATGATTAAAAATATTGTTCAAAAGTTATATACATGTATTAACATTTGTTAGTTTGACTGGAGATTTCAATGGATGAAATAAATGAAACGTTTATTTAAGAACTCAAAGATTGATAACAATACTATGTAGAAAACAAGAGAGCGATATATTTTGTTTCCATCAAGTGTCCTTCAGCTTTTCAATGCAGACAGTCCACGTGTCATCAGGTATATTAGTGAATCATGTTGTTTTGGTTTAATAAATCAATAAAAACGGCCTTAAAAAAAATATATACAATGCATTAATTGTACAGAAACTATGTATGCATATGCAGGCCTTATTTTTTCAAAATTTGGCGTTACCAATCTTCCGTTTGCGTTCTTAAACCCACATAACCTATCGTTTGGTTACGTGAAAAGAATTTGCGCAAACAGTCCTTCTCGTGTATAGGTTATGAGAATATACAGTGTAATTACTCTATAATGTACCACGATATACCGCGTAAACAGTTATAACTGGCACTCATCCTTGTTTACAGATTTTAATCAAATATCATTCAGAAATAAAGTCTTTAATACCAGTGGACCAACCTGTCAATGCTCCGTGGATGGGTTAACCTAGGCGTGACTGTCATAATATAGTGTGGTTGTAGCAGCAGCATGTGGTAAGCTGTCTGAGTGTTTTCATCGAGTCAAGGAGTTAATCCGGTCATTATCAGGGCGAATCAAGGCACATGGGGTGCAGTTAATGTAAACTTTTTACAAAGTTATCCAAATTAAGCCAGTTGGGTTTTGTTTATTGTGAACTGTCCAGTCTTTCAACAACATGAGCTGAAATAGAGCTAAAGAAGACCATAGAGATTAACGGTGCCTTTGATTGGCTATATAGCCGGAGCCAGCCAACCAGGTCACAGATAACACAGCCCTAGGTATTCTATTTCGCGCTGTTTATCAATCTCTGTTTCAGTTGTAGTTTGTAGAACAATTTTTTTTTCTTTCTCGAATTCATAAGTGAAACAAAAAATGGTTTATAATTAAATAAACTTAGATTATGGTCAGTTTAACAGAACACATATTTCTGACAGCGTATGAGAATCCTTTTGTAGCTCTCTTGCAGCTTGTATAGTACATAAACTGTAGACATCATGTACATGGTCTTAGTTTGTGTGAACGGTGACCATTAGCGTGAATTTTTGTTTACGTAACCTCCACATAACCTGAACGACCTTTCTGGTGAAAAAATAAGACCTGAGTGATACATGTATTACAGAAGTCCTAGACTCGACTCAAACTTTACATTCTAGACTGTTAACGATGTAATTCCAGATATTTTTACAGATTTAAATTTAATAAACATAGGCCTACAACTGAAGAGGATTATTTGAATTTACAAATGTTTTTTATTTTCATTTTTCTAATTGCACCCATTGCATAACAATGCTCTCTGTTTTTAACTACATGTATTTACAATAAAGGTCTGTGTAATTTTATTTGGTTTCATGTATATTTTTTCTTCGGCTTATCGCACTGTCAGAGATCATTGTATTGACTTTGCAGTGATATTTGCACACAGAGCCCTTTTCAAAAGAGAGTGTTAATAATATTGATATTTTAAGTTTGTTTATATGTCTTAACTTATTAATTTACTGACTCACATGGCTTAGTCTAAATGTGTGATAAATACCTGAGTTGACTGTGCATAAGATGAAGGCATTAATAATGTTTATAAACTATAGGCCTACTTCACTTTTCCACGCTAAAACACAAGACATTGCTAACGATCATTGTTTCCGCCATCACAATTTTGTCCAAAAGGCAATACAATTGTGTCTCTAATTTTTTATGTAATATATTTCACTATAATTAACTACATAAATGTACATGTCTATACGCAACACACAATGGCATAAGAGACGGATACATTCCTTCAACTATTTTTCCTTAACACAACGAGTAGATTAAAAAAAAACACAAAACAACAAGATTTTTATTTAAAGAATATAAAACAAGATTTTCAAACTAAAAATTAAAGATTAAAAGAAATAAAAATTGAAAAAATGGCAACGAAAATAGTAAATGTAATAGTAACTGCATTAGATAATAATGATGTTTACTTGGCAAAGTTAATTTTATATGAGATGATAGATTATCAAAAAGATTTTTTTATTTAACTTTTTGACATGGAGAGAAACTAGATAATGTATAAACAAATCATATTCGTTTTAAATGTGTATAGTTTATGTTTGTATATATGTTTAGGATGATAAAGCTGTTGTAAAGCTACTGGACAATTTTGAAACTTTAGTCAGAAACTTATCACCAGTTTACATGCGTAAAAACAACAATGGCAGCATTTGTGATGGGAATTATTATTTTTGTCTACCACTATTATAGTAGGGGTGGGGGACCTAAAAATGCTACTCGGCATCCGTTCATTCGTCACAAATGTTTGTAAACACGCCAGCTTGGAAACAAATTAACTTCTAACTCAGTATGGGGCCCTGGCTTAGTGGCAGCATGTGTGCTTACTAACCCTACTCCAATTTATCATTCACGGGATCGAGTCCATCTGTTGACCTTCAGGTATATAATTGAGTCACATGATGTGCCTCCGGCAATCACGGGGGTGGTTTTTATGAGGTTTCCTCACGGTTTTCGATTGTGTTAAGGCACGAAACAGTGTGAAGTGGACAGTCCGTCGTTATATAAGTGGAAAACCCTGGAGTGCGACGTTAAACCCCAATCAAACAAACAAACTTCAGTTCATAAAGAAAAGTAGGACAAGGTATTTAGTGGTTGGCCTGCTAGCTATTCAGCTTGTCTTTCATTAAAGTAAGCAGCGGTCGAAGCTGTAATAGGCTGCAAATATCGCCGCCTGCTGCCTCTTAATGAAAACCTTGCCATATTGAAGAAAATTAAAACTCAACAAGAATATGTTTCATGACTCCAGTATCAATGAATGTAGTGTAAAATTCTAATCAATGATTGAACCATTTCAGCTGCATCTGACCTGTCTAAAATAAGCTAATTTTCATTGGTGTTTTATGCTCCTAAAACTATCCGACATACAGAATGTTTTCCCCTGCTTAATGTTATGTTTTCATGTTTTTTCAGGACCAGAGAGCAGGTCTGACGACAAGAATACAGAATGCTGGAACAGAAGTGGTTGAAGCAAAAGCTGGAGCTGTAAGCACTTAGTCTGATACGCCTTTATACAGTGCCGACAGTTGGTTGGAACTTCCTGTTGAAAGTTGAAAGGAAGCTGATTTGTTTGTGATGTCTTTGTACTGAGTCTTGTATTTGTCCTGCCTTGTGGTTAGAATTTTGCAAGTGGCTGCACCCTGTTTTTCATTCAAACAAGTACTGAAATAACATAGTTGTCATTTAGTGGAAATACTCCTGTAATGCCTGCACACGAGTGATTTTCTTTCGGCGACTAAAAATCTGCAGGAATTGCTCTGTGTGGCAAGCTTGCGACCCAACTTTACACTGGTGTTTTGATAACCAGTTGCAAGGGATCAATCTTGTTTGATGTCTTGAAATTCGTCGGCAACAAGTCGCCTTGTGTGTGGCAAACATGCGACAGAAAATTGCAGCCTTTAGCTGTGCATCCAATCAGTAACGAGATATAGTGACATGATTCAAAGTAATACATTGATGACGAACGTAATGAGCTCCCTCTGTCGCCTGTGCAGTATAATGATCAAAATCAAAGATAAAATTTCTATGCAGTATTCAATCCAAACCATTTTTAAATAAAAACCTTGCCAAGAGCAAGTCACAAGGAATAAATGTCAGCTGATTTTGGATGAATCACCGACTCAGAATCACTTCCCGTGCAGCGAAAGCTGTCGCTGGCGGAAGTTCTTTTGCAATAAGTTGCTGAAGGAGAATCGCTCGTGTGTGGCAGGCTTTAAACACCATCAAAACCAATCGTTGTCAAATGACCATCATGATGTGATCTGGTTTAGCCATTTAATGAACTGGATGTTTCTGGTTCTCCTCATTTAAAAGCAGACAATTGGAGTAACAATGGTGTCTTTGTTTGGTCCTGGAACAAGATCAATATTCCAATTTAGAAAACCACTTAATTTTTACGGCTGTGTCAGTTGATTGCAATACCATCATTTAACAGGGGTTCATAGACGTCCAAATATTGAGTTTTTTGCTGAAAAAAAAATCAGTTTTTTTAGTGTCAAATTGAATTGTTTTCATTTTTGAATATCCAACTGTTTATTTTTATTATACTTAAACATAAGAAATGGAGTGTTTTCTTTAAATGATGCGTTAAAATGATGTCTCAAATTGAGTTTATTCTCCAACTTAACTACCATTTAGGGTAGTTAAACTGGACGTCTATGAACCCCTGATTCCACCACTTCCTTCAAGCCAACTACATTTCAAACACTCTGTATTGTCCTCATTTGTCAATATCTGAATTTTCTGAAGCTATACAATTACTGCCAAAATAAATTGTCTTTTCCACACCCTCCCACTGTTGCAATCTCCCACACATTTTCAGATGAACAGTATATAGATACAATATTTAACATCTGACCGAGTAAATGGTGTTGAAATGTCATTTTCACTAAGGAAGTAAATGCTGGTAATGCTTTGTTTTGTTAATAAAATGTGTTTGTCTTTTCAGCTGTAAATGTATAAAGCAGAGTCTAGAGTTGGCGAATCGCTGCCCAAAATGTAACTTTGTTATTGAAAATGCTGACGACACCTTCCCAAACTTTATGTGTAAGTACATGTATGTGTAAAACTTACTGATTTCAAAGAGCAACTGCCAACTGATTTCCCTGATACTTTCTGAACAAAGGGGCAACACAAAGACAATTTGTTATTTGGACTGTGCACTGTATATGTGCAATAGTACCCATGCCTGGATAAAATGATGTCAACTGTCTCTCAAACACAACATATAAATTCACAAATTTCTCTCCAAATCCTACCCTACATAAGGCCCATACATGAACATTGTTTTCCAAATGTGTCCACATGACATTTGATTTCACTCAACTATGGTTATATGATTGCATGTTTTTCCAGGGATGATTGATCCTACATATATGTTGTGTCCGGTGTTTGTCTTTTTTATAACTGATTTTCACAACATTTCAAGCTTGTCTCCAACTCTCCATGTACAATCAAGGACGTTTCCTGTTGCCCAGTTGCTCTGAAAACTAAAGGGCAACATGTTTGATTGTCCTGTCTTTGTTGACATTGAGGTAGAGAGGTGGTTTCCTTCAGCCATAAGCCTGACCCGCCATCATATGAGTGAAATAACATAAAATATGGCCTCAAACTAAACAAACAAAAAATCGTCCTAGTTCTCCATCGTATTTAAATAAAGCAAAGTAAACAAAGCGATCTTAGTCGAAGTTCACCTCAACTGTCCTGGCGACTAGTACTGATGGTAATTAAGATCAAATTGGACGCAACTCTCGTTAATTTAATGATTTCGATTCCCATGCTGTGTTTCAGTGAATGAACTGATAATGAAATCCAGAGAGAAACTTAGTGATAAACGACTAAGATCAGATCAACAGGTAGGCTATATACTTGTTCATTGTAGTCAGTAATACTTATAAAAGTATTTCACATTTTTGTCTGTTAATTAATGTGTTTGTTATGTTTTGTGTTACACTATTTTCATTTATAAATAATTGAAATAATTAGGACTACCACAGAAGAGGTTAACCTAGCAAAGTATAGTAAATTATTACAAGTCCGTTGTTTGACACTTCATGTTAATATGTAAGTTGGGGTGTTAATTTGGCATATTTATAAACTTGTGTCTCGTAATTATTATTCGTAATAATCGTTTGATGAATAATCAGAATTTTGAGTTAAAACTGAATTCATTGAAATATATCTCTGGAGTTTTTACTATATACATACTTTACAATGTTACTTCAACTGTGTAAAAAACAAATAAAATTTAAAAAGAAATCTGTCTCAGTTGTGCAGAATTAATAACCTATGTTTCTTTTGTATTTCGTAGGTTTGTTTGGTAGTTTTATATTTTGATGTTGAGTATACTGTATAATAACTTTACAAAAAATTTTAATGGGCAGTTGGCAGGAACCTTCCTGTTGCCCTGGTGCTCTCGAAGCTAAGGGTAGATATGAAGCCGATCTGTCTTTGTATTGGGTCTTGTGATTGTCTTGTCATTGATTATGACATTACGGTTGATTTTCTTTAGCCATTGGGCTGGCATGCCATTAAAGGAATAAGATAGTAAGGTGTTAAACCCCAAACAAACAAACCAAAAATTTAGTTAAACTTATACTATAATCGATACTTGATTTGATATATTTTCAGAATGGACCGTCAGCAATGTCAGATGTCAAACAGATGATCCTTGAAGACAACCTTGACCTCTCTAATGTCAATCAAATGTTAGACGTTTTAGTTGCAAAAAAACAACAACTTGAGGCAGTGAGTTCATTTCTTATGGTCAAATTGAGTCTTTTCTATGTTGTCAGCTATGGAGGATCATTATTTTTCCAACATCATTTGTACCTAACGCTCCGCAAAATGAGTGTGTTTCTGTTCACTCTTCAGAAGTACACTGTCATCATATAAGTGAAATACCCTTAAGCATGGCGTTAAACACCAATCCATCAATCAATTAAATTGAGTCCTCTATACTACTTGTTTCTTATATCCTAGGGCTGTCTTCTTGCTTGCTGATGTTTTACGCAACTCTGCTTCTGAGCTTTATGTCATCTTAAATGCCGAAGGTTTTAAATATTATTTGAATTTTGTCACTGAAGAAATTTTGTTTATTTGCAAATATTTTAGTAACAGTGTTAACATGTTAGTTGCACATTTTTGTTTTGTCATAGGAACATTACTTTTTCAAACAAATGATAAACTAATTCTTCCTCATTTCTTTATGTTTCAGGACTCTAAGGCAGTACAGACAAGTATTCTAAAAGATTTCTTACAACAAATAAGAGTGAAGAAAAAAGAGGTATGTTATACGGTGATGTAAAATAAAAATTATGTTAAGCGTAAACATGTTCCCTCTAAAAAATTATAATTCATAGATCATTGATTTTCACCTACATCTATTCTGCTCCGATTTGTAGTGATTTTCAAAGATGTGGCAGGTTATCCTAATGGCAGTTAGAGGGGCAGTTTGTTCCCAGTTAAATTGAGGGTGATTTTCTTCCCCTATTTGGCTGGCGCATGTAATTTGAGTGGAATAACCTTAAACACATTAACACAATCAATTCATATCGTCTTCTAATGCAATTGTATTCAGTAGTCGTCAGGAGTGGATTGCCTCATCTTATTGACTGTTTTGTTTCAGCAACTGGATCGGTTAACAGAAGACGTCAAATTAATAGAAGATGATATACATTCTGTGGATGTAAGTATTTGGTTAAATGACGCTCATTTCCTCTAATCCATCTTGTGTAGCGAATACGAGTAAAGTTACCTTAAGTATGACATTAAACCATGATCACAAACATACTTTTTGAAAGCCTACTAAGAAATTGGGTTTGGTTTGGTTACATTATCGTGAAAGTTAAATTTGGTTGCAATGTTTCATAAATTGATGAATGTTTTTAACTGTTGGCAAAAATCTAGCCGCTTCTTCTCACACAACAATCATTGTTACATTTTAAGTTGTATTGTATAAAGTCTGTCGAAAAATGATCATCATTTCTACTGATTTTAAAGTTTTACCTTGCCATACACAGATGTAAATTTAAAGTATGGCTATCTCAAATTTATTTCAGGTAGCTCAGAAGGAACATTTAGCACAATATCCCCACACTCCTCACACTGTAAGTATCAGATCGGATTATCCTTAAAAAACTTGACGTCTGGGTACCTCTTTCAAACTCTGTCACTATGTGTTAAATACAGATATTTCAGAGCCATATTTTGCCTTCCTGTTGGAGTCGCTGTAGGACTGGAAGGGAGAATTGGCATCTGTTTAACTTTTGTTTATGCAAAAACTAGAAAGAATTTAGACATATCGCAGATCTTACAGCCCTAGCCCTCTGGCTAAGGGTAGTTTGTTTGAAGAGTAGCAATACTGTCTTTACTTAGCACTGGAGGAAAATTAACTTACCAACATTATGGAAACGCTTCACATCTTGGTTGTGCTAGTGTAAATCATTGTTGGAATACATAGCCGTCATATAAGTGAAAAACCCTTAAGCATGGCGTAAAACACCAATCAATCAATCTAACAGGCCCTTTATAAGATAGGCCAGGGTTCTGTACAAAAGGATATGTTTGACATTCCCAAGTTACGTGTCTGAAAGGCCTTAGGGGTTTACCCACCTTTTGTTTTTGACACACCTACTATAAAAATGAAGGATTGTTACCAGTGTTGTTGAAGGTGGTTTCTTTCACCCTTTTGGGCTGGTACACCCGTATGTAAGTGAAATAGTCCTAAGTACGGTGTTAATTAAACCCCAATGAAACAAACTATCCCATTCTCCCACCCTTGTATTTTATCAAGGGACATCATTTATCTTGTGTAAGCCATTCTCAGAGCTAAGGGGCAACATGAAGTTGATCTATTTTATGATATCTTTGTATTACGTCCTGTGATTGTCGTCGTTTGTTGCCAGTGGCTTCGAGGGTGGTTTTCATCACCCATCAGGCTGGCACACCATCATATGAAATAACTGTAAGTATGGGATTAAACCCCATTCAGAAATGTTCAAAAATCACAGGTCAAATGGCAGCAGAGGAAAAGGACTGTTCTCAAACCTACAATTGTTATCAATATAAAATCTGTGTATCTAAAACATGTTCCTAAAAGTTATACCCCAACTTTACTTTCAAAGCTTCCATGTTATATATCTGGGTTTTTTCGAGCTGGGGAGGAACTGCCTGTTGCCCTTTTGGTCTTGGAGCGAAAAGGCAACATGAAGACGATTTGTTTCTGAAGTGTTATTGCCTCCTGTGATTGTTCTGTTTTGTCTGGTCTTGTCTTTGGTTGTTGTCAGTGTTGTCAAGGGTGATTTATTTCCCCCATTGGGCTGGCGTGCCATCATATGAGTGAAATAACCTTAAATAGGATGTAAAACCCTGTTTAAACAAACATTTGTTTCCCATGTAGATTGTTAGTTTTGACATTGTACACACATTTGGAAGAATGTTCATATATTAACCGATGTTGTTGTTGTTGTCACAGGTGCCAGTAATGAATGGCATAGACAAAACACTACCCTCTTTCACAGGACCTGGGTGTCAAGATGGTTTTAACGGCAGCAAAACTGTAAGTAAATCTAAATATCCTCTCTTTATTCTCAAATCATAAGTTACAATATTTGAGTGAGGCAACATAACATAAGGCTCACCCAGTGTTTGAAATAAAAGAAAATATCTTGATCAGTTATGTTTTTATGTTTGAAACATAACCTATGTACATGTGATCAGTTGTTATTATAGAACAGGAAAATTCACGAAAGTTGGATTAATAATTGTTACAATTATCCCGATAATGATTGATTAAGGGTCCTTTCTTCTATTTCAATCCCTGACAAAGCAGAAAGCATTTTATATGAGAGTTAGGAGCACACGTGTCCAAAATGTTTTCTGAAATGGACTTGTTGTTTACATAGCCTTCTGTTGATTATAAAACCCCCAGGATTTTCTGTGTTATAAGAATCCTCTCCTTCTGGCTAATGGTAGTATGTTTCAAGCTATTCATACTGTATTTACTCAGCAATGGAGCACATTATTATTTTAACAGAGGTAAAACAGTTAACATTTTATGGTTGTATTGGCGTGGCTGTTAACTGATGGAGTACAGTGCCTTTATATAAGTAAGATTGGCCCCCGGCCGTGGCTTAGTGGTAGCATGTGCACTTCCTAACCCTACTCCAATTTACCGTTCACGGGATCGAGTCTGTTTGACGACCATCAGGTGTGAATTGGACAGTCCGTCGTCATATAAGTGAAATACCCTTGAGTACGACATTAAGCCCCAATCAAACAAACAAATAATTCATATAAGTAAGATACCCTTACACCTATCAATCATGTAATCAATCAAACGGAATGTCCTGGTGAGATTTTCATACAAACCGTAACATGAAATTTTACAAATATTTTGATATTTCAGACCGGTAAACCTGGTTTCCAATCCATGGCAGCTCGGCGGAAAAAACTCAGTCAGCATTTTGATGATTTAGAACAATGTTATTTTACAACAAGGCTGAAAGATGGTACCTCAGGTAATGATCTATGAATTTACTTCTGGATTTTTAAAGGAGAAGACCACCCAAAAACCATATTCTGTAAATAAGTAAAACTTTTTGTGTGTAATACAATACATTAAT